>JAAMXS010001104.1:0-13340 GCA_019693525.1 Cylindrotheca fusiformis | reverse complement strand
GTTTGAGCTGTTGAGGCAGCTGTGAGTTGGCAGCAGAGCGTTGTGATTCGCTCAACAAAAGTCACGTATCAATACACTTGTTGTATCCCTGATTGTGCTTGGTGGATGTTCCAGCAGGGTCCGTTGTGTCGTTTTGGCTTCCACCGCCACCTCGACCTTCATCACAGCAGATCGCTGCTTTTACTGTTGTTGATCCTTGTTACTACTACTGCTACTGAAAGTAAAAATTGGTTCGTCCAACAGGAAGAAATTGTCATCACTATCTTCCATGATAGTTGTATCTGCTGCTACCACACGAATGGCCTCATCTAAAATGGCAAGAAGCTTGGATCTGCTCATGCTGCTACTGCTTTGTGCCATGGAGGATCTGTTGTTGATGTAAGAAGAACAGCATGACAAGACAAACAGAAACTGTGGTTGGCTATGAAACAGCACTTACAATGACGTGACTTGATGTTCTTGATGATTGTGGGAGGACATCATTCTTCCATAGTCCAACATTAACGACGTCGATGAAGAAGAAGAAGAAGAAGTGAACAGGCTGCAATCGGAAGTATCTTGCCTGTTGGGCATTCTGAATCCTGTATAGCTAGTAGTACTACTACTTTCTTTTCTCCTTTTTTTTTTCCTTCTTTTTCCTACTCTTGAGTAGAATATTTTATGAGGCAACGACTCATTGAACGTTCTCCACTCCGAACTCTTTCATGTTCTTCTCTCTCTTGAAGTAAGCAAACTTTTTATCTGAGATTAGGGGTAAAATCTCCACTGGCACTCACTTCCATTTACTAGGTTGCACTCTATATCTATATATATCTATGACGAACCTTCTCCTGCCTTTCAATCGACTTCGACTTCGAAGATATAGGCACGAAAACTGTTTTCCTACTACTACACAGTTGGACTGCAGGCTGATTTCACCGAATTTGGGGAACGAATGGGTTTTCTTTCTCGCAGAGAAGGACGAAATCCGTCGGAAAAGATGAGCCCACACTTTTTTAATAAGCCCAAGAATCGAATCTTGCCCAGCCACAACAAACGGTGTGTGACAGAGAAACCAAGCACAAGTTGTGAAGAATGTAATCAAGTTTGATTTATATAAGCGGGATCAAAGAAAGCATTTGATGCCCTATCAAGCTCGGCAGCAGGCTTTTGTCCCCAACAAATGTCGTCTGCTATTTTTCTCCATACAGAAATATTGTGCCTGGCAGATGATTCCTCCAGAAATAAAATACAAAAAGCTTCTTACTATTACACGTATAGTACTAGTCATCCGATCGAGCCATTCTCTCGATGAAAACGGGCTTTTTAGCACCCTAAAACAAAGACTTGGAAGACTGCCGAAGAATCAAAGAGATGGAGGGGAGAGTCTGGTGGATGAGTTGCTCAATGTGCAATTGTGCAATTTCGGTGACTCCACAATATAGTCATTGCGTCGTCAAGTATGGCAAACAGGTGCGCCCTAGTCTCATCTTGGGACTAAATACCAAGAGACAGGATGGAAGAAAGGAGACAGACTTGATCATGTACCATCAGATTGTCATTTCAAGTTACGAGCACATGCAGAGCTACAGCTTCTATCATACCAAACACTTTGAAAACAGGAAGATGGCAGTGAAGTCTCCTTGATGTCTTGATTTTACTGTGACATGGTGTTTCGCAACTATGCATCGTCTTGGCGTAAGATAAGTGGTGATTTGGGATACTATATGCATAGTATTCTATTGGTGGGTGTTTCTAATTTGGCCTTTTGAAACGGCTGCCTCATTTCCTTCCCGTGTCGTCCGTAGAAACAAAAGGGTGAGTTCGTGGCGAAACGGTGGGATATATATCCATTCTAAAACAATTCAGAAATTCCTCGCAAGGCTGCTGGGTTTTCTTTGGTCTTGTAGCCCTTCACTTCTTCTTCAGGCTTTCTCTTACCAAAAACGACAACAGCAAAGATAAGCAGGCAAACGAGCATCCAATTTCCGAGATCAAAATACGCAGGTCTTTTTTGTACTAGCATAGTCAACTGGAGCTTCTACTCAATATCTTGATGCGTGGCGATGAGTGTTTGGTCGTGGAAATTGGTTTGTGATAGATGCAATTATGGTTCGTTGCCTGATGGTTATTCGCCAACACTTCGAGTCCAGCCCACGTTGGACCCACGCAAGCATGACTGGACACACAGGAGACGGGCACTGGAGGACAGACATGTTGTGGAGAAAGGAGAAGGCGGAGAGCTAGCATGCAAGGCCGATTGCATCGAAGGTTTCTCACTTTCCTCGACCATGATGACAAGAGACTCAATCATCCTTCTTCGCTGGCATTGCAATTGTCAAAAAATCCCACCCACCCCTCCCTGGCTTGAGTCCTTTTTCTATCCTCAATTGGCACTGCGAGTAGTTCAGTCCCGAGTCCCATGAACTCACAGTCGACCAGTCTATCAAAATATTCTCATGGAACAGATACCTATTGATTTTAAACTGATTAGCTGTGTTATATGTTTCTGTAAACATGCATGCACGTGAATGCCATTGCCACGCTGTCAGCTGCAACAACGAGCAGTTCGTTCTCGCAGCCATGCAGCACCGTCACAAATGAAACACCCTTAGCATATTAATCGGTGCACTGCAGATTCTGAAAAGGACTGAATGCACAAGATATAGTACCACACCTATCCACTTTTCAACGTGCTCATGTCTTCGGGGCGGCGGTTCTTGGTTCCACTAGGAACCTTTCCCCATTTGTTCCCGTCAGAGAACAGAATACCGTCACCATCAAATGTGCCTGTCAACTCTGCGGGTCCACCTTTGGCAGAAAAGTCAAAGACAGCTTCCGTTGCAGACTTCACCGTTCCTTGGATTTTCCACAGATCGTCTCTTGTGGGGCGGTCAGAGCACGTCTTGGAGTCACCGTCGCCATCATATCCAATGACCTCAATGACTGGATATTTGGATCGAGTTCCATCAGCCCGTTGAGGAGCTCCAACGACCTTCACTGTTCTCAAACAGCCAGGATGCTTTGGGTCATTGTAGTCTCCAGTGAAAACAGAGGCAGCCCCAGTCTTCAAAGCGGCATTTGCCTCGTCAGCACCAATCGCCATGATGGCGGCAGCACCAGCAAGTTGTCCGAAAACGTTTCGGCGCTCGACCGTGAAGGCAGAGGCGGCAGTTGCGAACAGGAGGAATGTAAAGGTCTTCATTGCAATAGGTGTCTTGTCTTGTTTTGTTTTGTTTTGTCACTTGGTTGGCTGTAATCTATGAGAACCGAACCATTCTCGAAGCCAACCAGCCACATCATCCAGAGAGTCGACCAGAACACAAAATCTTGGTCAGCCAAAGGATACTGACAACCAGTCGATGACGTCATCAATACAAGTCATCCCATCAACTCACGAATAAACGTAGTATATAGCTAGTAGGGTTGGTAGGAAGGAATTCAGGTTTATATCCATGAAGTCGATTGGAGTCTTGGGAAGGGATATAACGACCGTGACCTACGAGAGTCGAGAGAAAGAGTTTGAACAAGATCGAGATTCCTTTTTTCAAGGATCTAGCTATCTATTCCCGAATGTTCTGTGGTGTTCCATGGGGTGAATCTCATGGTTTTTGTTCCCACAGCGATCAAATCACTCTCTGCAATAAAGATATCTCAACAATAGAAAATGGGAGCATGCATTCTAAATTAAACTGATTAGCGGTATATTATGTTTATGTAAGCATGCATGCGTCTGAATGTCATTTCCAAGCGGTCAGCTGGGAAAAACGGCTATTCGTTTTTGCAGCTGGCCAACATGAATGAAGTCCTTAGCACGTGATCGATGCATATTTGAATGCACAAGATAGCATTTCTTCACCACGTCTTTACCAAAGAATTTAAGAGCGGCGGCCAAGGTTTCCAGTAGGAGCCTTGCCCCATTTGTTGCCATCAGAGAACAAAATACCGTCGCCATCAAAAGTGCCCGACAACTCGGATGGTCCACCCTTGCCAGAGAAGTCGAAGACAGCTTCGGTATCGGACTTCATCTTTCCTTGGATTTTCCAGTCGCCTTGGCCATCATTTCCAGTTACCTCGAGCTTCTTTCCGACAACTTTGATTTTTCTCTTGTTGCCAGGATGGTTTGGGTCATCAAACTCGCCACTGAAGACAGAGAAAGGTCCACTCTTGGCACTTGCCTGATCAGCGCCGATAGCCATGACGGCTGCAGCACCAGCAAGTTGTCCGCAGAAGTTTCGGCGCTCGACCGTGAAAGCAGAGGCGGCAGTTGCAAATAGGAGGAATGTAAAGGTCTTCATTGTATTGTGGATGTCCGTTCTTTTAATATTTCTTGTCGTCGTTTCTAAATTATGGGATTGTGATGGCCACCACATGTTGGTTCAGATTTCGTTCCGATCAAGGTTCTCATATCCATATTTACCGCGTCAAAGACTGACGTCCAAGCAACCGCGCGACAGCTGTCGGTAGCTGTCTACTGCTAAATGTGGTCGTATGTTCTGATCAGAAGCAAAGTAAAAAAAGACGCGGTTCGGGACGACTCCAAGTTCTGATTGGGGGGAGACTGAGGATATCCCTCTTTTGACGCTGAACACGGACAAGGGACAAGCGTCACTTGCGAAGCAAGACAGTAGACTTTTTAACGGTTGACAAACAACAAGGACGAAGGCATGATGAAAACCATGTGCTGTGGGTTTAATCTTGAACGCATTCCCAATTGCAATGGCAAAACCCAACAGTAGCGTCACCAATCAATGATCCTTGCCGCAAAGACTATTGCCTCAAACTAGCATCAATCTATCCTATCGAGCGATCGTGTCGACAAACAGTCTTAGATGATCATGAGCTATACATCCGCTACTACTGTTTTCTTGGTCCTGATGACGACGATGATGCTGTCACAATGCCAGGCGTCGTACACCTTCAAGGTGGCACCGCGACAAGAGGAGTGCTTTGTAGTTACTCCGCTCACGCATTCCACAATTCATGGCAATTTTGAATTGCTGGATGATGAATTGAGTGCCAGACCTTTGTCAATTTTGGTCACGGATTCGACCGATAGCACAACCAAGTTTCGGAGTCGAAGAGGACAGCGAGATGGAAAATTCAAGGTGGACGCTGAACCGAAGGAGAAAGTATACATATGCATTCAAAACGGCACCTTTGGAACCGACAGGAAAAAGAAGAAGGAACGAGAAGGGAGGGCAAAGAACGACGATTTGACACGGACAGTCGGCTTGCAACTCAGTGTGGAAGAACGAGACGTTCATTCCGAGCTGCACCAAACCCATTCCACCATTCTTACCAAGGCAGTATCATTGGCACGAGAGATATCCAGGCTCCAAAATCACAATGAGTTTATGCGAACAAGAGAAGCTAAGCATCGTGAAGTTGTGGAAGTGACGTTTTCAAAACTAATGCGTTGGACCATTGCACAATGTGCTGGTGTGGTCTTACTGGCGGTGAGCCAAGTCATGTATTTAAAAAGGTTCCTAGAAAGACGAAGATATATGTAGCTCAATGCTGAGGCTAAAGACGACGACAACATATGTGGGAACTGATCGAATGCTAGGATGATTTGATTCGAAGGCTACGATGATTTTAGAAGATGGATCAAGAACATGTATGTGTATTGGGTTAAATCAAAATTATTATCCGGTTTCAACCAAAAAGGAATATTATGGCGGTGTTTCCTCAATCCGTATGCGTGCGGCGATGAACTTCTCTACAATACTATCTGTAGAAGCTTTGCCAATGGAGAACTCATCAGGAAGGTAGGCTTCGAACCCTTTCTGCAGGTATTTGCCGAGCTTCTTCTCTGGAATGATATGAACTTTTCGCTGAAATTCATCAGAGAGCATGGGTTTCATTATTTTCCATACTGTGTTAAACCAAGTAGGTGGATTAACGATTAGGAACATGTCGACGCGTGAAGGTACAGACCCTTGCAACATTTTCATGAATTCGAAACAATAGTCCTTGCTAAAGTTCTTCATGTGCCAGTCGTTCATATTGGCAACAAATCCAATTCCATCAATGCAAGCAAGACTGTCCTCAGACATTGTTTGCAATACGTAGGCAAGATTGTCCTTGATCGTTTCCGTAGAAGTCTCTTTCGGAAAGTACCGTGCAGGTTTCATATAGAACACTGGCTGGTCCTTGATAGTTCTCAATCCGGGAACAGGAAATAGAGTCTGAAAGGGAGGGGGGATCTATGAGAGGCATGGATAATTGTAGCACGGAGCCAGGCATGTTCTTTCTCTTACCTTGGTTTCTAGTTGTGCTTTCAACTCTTTGGCTGTCAGGGTCGTGTATCGCCAATCATATTTCTTCATGACCTTCCATGCACTATGGCTATCGAAAGGAGATCCTGGACTGCATCGTGCAAATCGAAGAATCATTTCATCTTTCATGGGTAGTTTTGGATAGGCTTTTTCCCAATCCTTCTTCAATTTGCAGAAGCAAGAAAACTCGGAGTTCTTGAGACACTCGAGGGTATCCTCAAATGACTGATGGTTTTCTGACCTATCTACCACTTGGTTTAGGTCTTCATCTTCTGGCTGCAGAAGGGAAAGAGCTGATGTTGGCATGAAAAACATGGTGATGAAGAATTTATGGTCCAGAACATTATTTTGTCGAACCGAAAAGATCTCAAGTTTGTTCGAAACCAACCATTCGTCCACCAGATACACCATTGTACACCGTTTAACGACCGCGGAAGGCAAATGCTTAATAAGGAATGTTCCGATATAGTAGAAATGGTCAGAAACTTGGAATATGCTTCATTTTATACCTTCGCAGGGTTCGTAGTTGGTTGTAATTTGTTTGGAGCACGTATTATCTTTCTTAGAAGCATCAACAACCGTATCGAAAGTAGGAACTTTGAGCAATCATATAATTAGAAAGAATTTATTATTTCTGATCAAATGTACGAACCCTAATTACATATATTGCAACAAATGATACGACCAGATACAGGCTTCTGCATCTCCAGCGAGCGCGTATAAGCCCTGCAGTCAATGAAATCGTTATATCATAGAGAATATAATTACCAACAGTGCCTTCCTCACAGAACTAGAGCGCCAGCCAGGTAACTTCCACAGTTTCGGGAGGTTTCAAAACCTCGTTTCCATCCGAAAAAGGGACAAGGCCTATTCGCATTTATGACGCTCATTTGAGAGAGCCAATCAGTTTACTTCCATCGGCACTAGTGCGAAGATGGACTCGAAGCTAGATCTGCAGACGGGTCTGAGAAACGTATTGGGATACATTCAAGCGTGGGCGAGTCTACCGCCAACTCTGGAGATGCGATTGAATTCTCCATCCTCGAACGGTTTGCGATGCTCCTGGCTATTCCATTTGCCATCTACTGTGGCATAGCGTTCTCAAGTCTTGGAAGTCTGTGCTAGCTGTGGAACTTCCCCTACTACCAAATTTTGTAGGAGCAGTTGTTCACAGCGGGTGGCTGTCCATTTGCTTGCTTTATGGAAGGCTTCCTGGACTTTCATGTGGGTTGTCTTCTTTCGTATCGATATCATGCAGGGTATCTTCAAAGTACGGGACTCGCACAATTACGTTGATTGAATACTCGTTGGATCTGCTAGCTACATGAATCAAACTTCCTAAAAACACCAGTCTTTCCATACCCAAAAAACAGTGGCTCTTATCCACAGAGCTAAGAATAGCAAAGATGACTTTGTCAGCACCTTAAACCTGTTGGTGTTGTCAGACTGTCTGTGCATTGGTCCAATGGCAGAGGCGGACTTGAGACCAAGCGATTTCCACGAAGAAGTCGATATTGAAAGCTGGATGCAGGGGCAAGAGATGCCACCGGGCATTGGGGCTCATCGAAATACTAGAAGAAGGCGATCATCCTGATCCAACATGGACCTCAGGTGTATGGATGCTTGTATGTTACTTTGTTATTATTTCTATCCAGTTCCTACCAGTACGGAATATTATGGCAATGCTTCTTCAATACGTATTCGGGAGTCAACGAACTCCTGAACGATACTATCCGTCGAAACTTTGCCGATGGCGAGCTCATCGGGGAGGTAGGCTTCGAAGCCTTTCTGCAGGTATTTGCCGAGCTTCTTCTCTGAAATGATACGAACTTTTCTCTGAAATTCGTCGGAGAGCATGGGTTTCATCACCTTCCATATTGTGTTAAACCAAGTTGGTGGATTAACGATTAGAAACATATCGACTCGAGAAGGTACAGACCCTTGCAACATTTTCATGAATTCAAAGCAGTAGTCTTTGTTGAAGTTCTTCATGTGCCAGTCGTCCATGTTGGCCACGAAACCAATTCCATCAGTGCAAGCGAGATCATCTTCAGACATTGTTTGCAACACGTATGCAAGATTGTCAGTGATCGTTTCCGTAGAAGTCTCTTTCGGAAAGTACCGTGCCGGTTTCATATAGAAGACAGGCTGGTCCTTGATAGTCCTCAAACCAGGAACAGGAAATAGCGTCTGAAGAGGGGGGATCTATGAGGGAAATGGATATTCGTAGCACCGAGCCATGCATGTTCTTTCTCTTACCTTGGTTTCCAATTGAGACTTCAACCCTTTGGCTGTCAGGGTCGTGTACCGCCAATCATATTTCTTCATGACCTTCCATGCACTTTGGCTGTCAAAAGGAGGTCCTGGACTGCATCGTGCAAACCGAAGAATCATTTCATCTTTCAAGGGACGGTTTGGAAAGGTATCTTCCCAATCCTTCTTCAATTTGCAGAAGCAAGAGTATTCGGAGTTCTTGAGACACTCCAGGATGTCCTCGAATGACTGGTGGCTTTCCGACCCATCAACGACTTGGCTTAGATCTTCATCTTCTGGCTGCAGAAGGGAAAGAGCTGATGTTGGAATGAAAAACATGATGTTGTTGAATTTATGAGCCAGAATAGTGTGCTTTTTAAGGAGACCCCAACTGTGTTCAAGTCACACTTATGTCCCGACTGGAAAGAAGGCACTTTCGCAGACCCTCTCTCATTAATTATTTTGAAATGACTTTCCACTCATGTCTGGTCAATCCTGATCAAATCTGCCGAAAATGTTCTAGTGCTATAAATCAAACCAAGACACCGATGACCGAGTTGCTGCTGGAAAAGTATCAAGACAGTCCCAAACTTTTCTGGTACGGACCAGTTCATTATGTCACGTTCGCACGCACGATGACTGAAATGTCTTGAGCTCTCCGCAAAGTGATTCGAATTCTACGACTGAAGGCGCGCTATCGCGCGTCGCCTGTGCATGGTGCGATGCTCAAATCCATCCTCACGAACCGCAAAAGAATAGCTTGAAAACAAACGATGATTGACAGATCGACTGCTTGCATTGTCTACCCCCTTGGAAGAAAGCCTCGTGAGTAGACTAACGCCGAGCATATCCAATCTATTATCGTTTTGGAAGATTTACAGTCTCATCGACTCCATCCACACAGAAATGTCGGCAAGCCAGGGCGCAGACGAACAAAGGGCCACCACCTCAGATGGTACTGTGATCCCATTGAAATTTGTTTCCAAGCCATTTCCTTATCATTTTCAGTTGAAGGTCAGGGTTGACACTTTGAGCGACATGGGTTCGGGGCAAGGTCATATCGAAGATGATTCAGAAAATCTTCCAACATATCCTGAGGGTTGGGGTATAAGAGTTCCATCTGTTCTCCCAGGAGAACTTGTAGTCGTCAAGATTTTCAAGAATATGGACGATTATAGTGAAGGTACGAAAGAAAAATGCTTGTTTTGATGATTGCATGTTTCCTAGAGGTCTAAAATGAATTTCCCATAGCTGATCTGGTTGAAGTTTTGGAAAAATCTCAAGATCGTGTCGCGCCAGGTTGTCCCTTGGCTGGAAAGTGTGGTGGATGTCAGTTTCAGCACATGAGAATAGAAGTCCAACGACAGTGGAAAACAGATTATGTTCAAAAGGGTTTGTTGGAACAGAAAATCGAGGGGTATGCCAAAGTGGAGGAAATTAATGCCAAGCTGTCACCAGCCGCCGGCACTGATGAGATTTATGGATATCGTAGCAAGATCACGCCTCATTACGAGGCTCCTGTAAAAGTAGGGGATGAAGAATATACATTAGAGGCTATTGGGTTTCAACAAACAATGACCCGGCGATTGGTTGATGTCGAGGAATGCCCAATTGCAACATTGGCGATCAATGACAAATACAAGGAAACCAGAATCGACTTGCACAAGCAAGCCAAGGAGGGATTGTTGAACAACAAGAAGAAGAGAAAACGACACAGAAGAAGTAAGAATAAGGATCTTGGGGCGACCTTGCTTTTCCGGCAAGCAGATAATGATGCAGACGGCAATCCAGTCATCGTGACAGACAACACTGAATACATGACAACCACCGTGAAGGGAGTTACGTTTCGTTACCAGGCAGGCAACTTCTTTCAGAATAACAACTTCGTAATACCTCTCATGGTAGATGCGGTTCTGAACGCAGCAATAGCTCCAAATGCAAGTGGGAAAGTTCCGTCGCATTTAATAGACTGTTACTGCGGTTCTGGTCTTTTTGCTCTAACAGCTGCATCAAAATTCAAAGTTTGCGTCGGCATTGAAGTCCAAGAAAAAGCAATTGAAGAAGCGACATATAATGCAAAGGAAAACGGGATTGATAATTGCAAATTTGTTGCTGCGAGTGCGGAAGCAATCTTCACGAGCCCACCCAAAGTCCAAATCGAAGGACAGGTGGAACAAAATGTAGGAGACTTTCCAAGAGACCAAACGGTTGTCGTGGTCGATCCACCGAGGAAGGGGTGCTCTGGGAAGTTTCTGGAGCAACTTTATTCATACAAACCACAACGAGTCGTTTATATGAGTTGTGGGCCTGCCACCCAAGCTCGTGATGCAAAAGGAATTGTGGAAATTGGAGGATATGATATTGTCTCAATTCAGCCATTTGATCTTTTCCCTCAGACCAAACACATTGAATGCCTAATGATTTTCGAAAGGCGAGACATAGAAAACAAATAACTAGTTCTTCCTATCCCATTCTGGTGAACTTGGCTGTGGCATTGCTCTAGGCTTATGGATTGCACGGAGCAACTCAGAAGCACTTGTGTTTAGATAGGCACCCCTAGCGACGATCTTGGGAAAATACCGCAGTGACCCCGTAAAACAAGGGAATCACTGTGCCGTCTCCTTGCAAGCCCTCGTCGCTGCTCAAGGTTTGCAGGCAAACCCCGCGAGGATCTCGGGAACAGAGCGCTTTGATCATGTACAACTATGGAATCACTGTGCCGTCTACTTGCAAGCCCTCGGTGTTCGAGTTTGGCTTCATGAACGGCCTTTCGGAACTTTTCAGTCACCAGAGCCTGTTTGGCATAGAGCGTTTCTTTCTGCTCCGCGAGAATCGCCTGGCTTCCTCTTTCACGGAGACACAGGATAACCATGCAAGCTGCCCCAACAGACAAAAGAGTACTTACCAGCAGGAAAGCTCTCATGCTTCCCAGAGACTGGAAGAAAAAGAAGATTGTGGCGACAATCGCATTTGTTGGTAGTTGAAACAGAGTTATGATCATTGACAGATTTGTTTCTGGACAGTGAGTGCATCTCAACACACCAATAGAAGGAAAGTAGGCCCCGACACAAGCTTCGAACACCAGAAAAGCTACAATTATTTGCCACAAATATTCGCCCCCAGAGATAACATCGTCATTTGCAACCAAATATGTTGCATACCCCATTGACAATGTCGCGCAAGACATGATCGAGAACATTGTCGATTCGAAACCAATTATCCTCGACAGCTCTCCAAAGAACCTCCCCCCTACTAAGCAACTTGCCATCATGCAAGAAAATATAGCTCCATAGGGTGTCACAGTCGACACCCCAAAAGCTCCTTTTACCGCTGCATCCATAGTTCGCGGCCAAAGCATTACAAATACATTCATTGCTGCCTCGAAAAACACTTGTATGCACCCTCCAAGCAGAATGTTTGTATCCTTCAATACGGTGCCATTAAATAACCTCAGCAAAGTCTCTTTTTCCGGTTCGGGTTTTGCTTTTACCGACGACGTCTTATCCGATGCACTGGAAGGACTGCTGCTAGTCCAGAACAGAACAATCGATATCATTGCTACACCGAGAATGAATGGCGATGCCTGGAAAGGACCCGTCGGTCCACGGCGATCAGCAAAAAATCCAGCCAACCTTCCCGCCAAGACTGCCAAAATTGGATCAAACTGAAATGCTCTCCCAAATATCCCTGGAAGCCACATTTCGGCAGACTCTTTGTCTTTCGACTTTGCTTCTGAGACCAGCCATGCCTCTGGCGCACTGCTGATCATGGACGTCCCAATTCCGCCAAGTCCCCTTCCTATGAATAAAACAGCAAGTGAATTTGAACACAGAGATAATGCCCCCACAGCATAGAGTATCACTGCAATGATGGATCCTACTCTTGGTCCTTTCTTCCGTAAGAAAATGCTTGCAATCCCTCCAAACATTGGAGTCGCGACGTACCCTGTCAAAACGATTTGTGAAATTGTCGTGACAGATATCTTTTCGCCATTGGTCGTTTTGGAAGCCAATGCCGAGTAGTAATAAGGCCCGCTCATCCAGAAAGCCTAAAAAAGAATTCGAACGGTTGAGCACCTTTTCACCTTAAAACGTTTTTAAGAAGATACGCAGCCAACTGAATCCGCATACCGTTCGGATCAACCAAAAGACAGATAGATACTTTCGTTCCAACCGTACAATGGATGCAGGTTTCTTAACCTGTTGTTCGACACCATCGGCAGCTGCTGAAGGCTCATAGGAAAGGTACATATCAAGTGCTTTGAAGGCTAGCGCAAGTATAACCAAGCACTGTAATAATGATTGGAAGTAGGAGGCGGGATCTTCCCGCTTCCAAAATTGCAGCACATCGGATTCGACGGTAGCTTGTATTCCTTGAAGAAAGAGCATCATCAGTACTAGTATTAGAAGACTATTCATTTAGTCTTGCTTCCGATTTTTCTCGGAACTCAGAGAATAATAAGCGCAGTATCATGTTTGAGATGACGGAGGGTGTGACGTTGATGGTTGAATGAAACAGATGAGGATGCATTCTCCTCGCCAAAGCCGTTTCGACAATGGTCACTCCTCCACACAGTGCTGTTTGTTCTTTGCTGTTTCTCTCTAAACACGCGCGATAAGAATTCGAAACACTACTACTAGTAGTAGTAGTACGCGTATAGTCTCAAAAGATACACCCTACCAAATATGCCTTACAACGGTGCGCGTGCTCTCTTTTCCGTGTCCTTAAACCCATCATCCTCCGCCGTACTTGCTGCATCTGCATTGCCTGCTCCTGGGACATGCCGTGGATCTCTGTAGATCTCAGTACTGGCCAAAGATGGCCAGA
>JAAMXS010001103.1:30490-95642 GCA_019693525.1 Cylindrotheca fusiformis | reverse complement strand
GCCACTTCTGGTTGTTATTTCGGCTTTCCATTGCAATTGCAATTCTGTCCGTCCCTGATGAGAGAGATCTGCAATTTGATGGGTGTCGCGCATGTAAATTTTTTTGTACGTATGTAAAACGAGAATAGGTTCCAAGAAACACATCTGTCCGACGCCCGTCTGTGGCATCGTACATAGCGCACAGTAGGGATGCAACGCTTCAAAAGTCGGGACTGCCGCCTGCCTGTCATCAATAGCATATCTTTGTTTTTCACACAAAGTTGGGCATTGGCATTGTACGCGAAAGGCCCATAGGACCAAGTCAAATCTCTTTTAGCATGGATACGGATCCGGACTCGGCTAGCGAGTACACTCCACTGTTGGTTGGAGGAGGAGCGAATGGTAGCTTGCACGGCGACGAACGGTCATCTTCTCGTCGAGTTGCGATCTTCGACTTCTTGGAGGCCAAGACACCAGCTGGTCGAAGGTATGAATCTCTCATCATACTTTTGATTGTGGCTAATGTGCTCGCCTTCATCATTGGCAGCTTGTTTGTCGAGGAATACAATCATGCCAGCTGGGCGAAACGCGAATCAGGCATTTGTCAAAATCTCTGCGACAGCTTGTTTTTTGGAAACTACGAAGACAATGGCCTCCAAGGCCTTCACTTGGGAACCACATCCATTCTGGAAATCGTAACGGTGGCAATCTTTACCGTGGAATACGTCCTACGGCTCAAAACTTGTGACTTGGAGGATCCAAAATACAAGGGATTCGTTGGGCGCTTGAGGTATATCCCGAGTTTCTTCTCCCTTGTGGATCTTGCTTCTACCTTGCCTTTCTATGTAGATGCACTTCTTCCCAAAACCAATGTTGCCGGATCTGCCTTTTTGAGAATGTTTCGATTGCTACGGATGATGAGGGTTGAAGGACGATATGACACTGCCTTGACAAGTGAGTAGGATAGTTGTGAACCTTCTGGCTTCAGTGGAGACTTTCCTCTAATTGTTTTTTCCTTACATTTTACAGTGGTGGATGACGTCTATGCGGCACAAAAGGAAATCTTGGGAACTGCTGTATTCATTGGAGCTACTACCTGGATCAGTGTGTCGAGTTTGTACTATATTGTCGAGCGAAAATCACTGGACATGGTTTATTGTGGGGCTGCACCGAGCTATTGTCCCGAGGATGTTGATACTTCGCTCTGTAAGATAGATTCTTGGGGCATTGTGGATTGTAGCAAGGCTGATTGTCCTCCGAGCGACGAGTATCCCGAGCCATGCTACAATTTGTTTCAGAGTATTCCCATGGCTAGTTTCTATGCGCTACTCAACTTGTTTGGAGAATTCCCTTTGGTTGACCAGCATAGTGTCGGAGGCATGGTTGTAGGCACGTTTACAGCGATAGTTGCAGTTGCTGTTTTTGCTCTCCCGGCTTCCATCGTCGCATCTGGCTTCGAAGATGAAATTGCGAAACATGTGGGAGACGATCAGAGCTCTGTTCCGCCGGAGCGCGATCTATTGACGGTTGGCTTTGTAGCCGACCCAAATAATCTACGAGGTCGATGCTACAACTTTTTCCATGCGCAGACAATGCCAGGATCAAAGGTTTTTGAATATGTTGTCAACGCTCTAATCATTGGAACTGGCGTGACCTTTCTGGTGGACACATTGGACGTGGCCTCTCCTGGAGTTGATCTTGCCATGGATATATTTGAACTTTTGGCTGTCATTTTGTTCACTGTCGAGTACGGGGCGAAAACTTACTCATGTCCAGAAGATCCAAAGTTTGCTGCTGGTACTACGGGGTTGCTCATCTATCTAACGAGTTTTGTGCCAATGGTCGACATATTGAGCGTCCTTCCTTATTGGGTTGAAGTCATTGCGGTTGGTACGATTGCTGTACAGAGCAACCTGGTAAAGGCGCTTCGCTTGTTGCGTATTTTACGGTTTGAGAAATACACGAATGCTTTCAGTAGCTTTGACGACATTATTTGGCGCAACAAGGATGTGTTAGCTGTGACAGCTTTCACAGCAGTTCTTCTATGGTATGTCAATCGAACGTTGCATGTCGTTTAGGTCCAATCCAAAACTGCTCTTACGGTTTCGCTTCTTATCAGGGTTTTCTTTGGTGCGTTTTTGTATTTGACGGAGAGAGACAATCCGGACGAAGAAATGGCTTCCAATTACAATACTGTTCCCAATGCCATGGTAGGTTCTCCCAAACAAAATACCTGAGGATGTTAGCGAATGTTTTCTGGCCTAACGTGTTCATTCCGTGATATTTAGTGGATTACGCTGCTGAACTTGGCGGGCGAAGCACCGCTAGCCCAGTACTCCACCGCCGGAAAGGTCGCCGTGGGGATATTGGGCGTTTTTGCCACTGCTGTATTTGGAATACCGATTGGGTGAGTGCGCACTCTTTAGTTTTGTGACTGTCTTTACTTGTTGGGTAGGCTCATCGTCATTTCTCTCGTGCCATGTCAATGTAGTGTTCTTGGTGCTGGCTTCGAAGAACTCCTGGAGGAAGAGACCGAAGACAATCCGGAAGAATTAGAAAGAGACAGTGAACGTAGGAATGAAGCAGCAAGTACCTCAGCATCAACGTTTGAGGAAAAATGTTACATGCTAACGGAAGGTCTTGGCTCTTCAGCGGCCCGAGTTTTTGAGACTTCAATTTTCATTCTGATCTTCACTGGAGTGGCAATTGGTGTTTTGCAAACCGTCCCAGGACACGAAAATGACCTCAATGAAATTGAGGTGTTTACAGTGGTAATGTTCACCGTGGAGTATTTGATCCGGCTGGTTGGTGCCGGTGCAAATCCAGAATTTGCAGGAGGTGGAGGAGGTCCTGTTCGCGCCCGCATCCGATATATCTTCAGTTTCTATTCGGCCATTGATCTCTTGAGCTTTGTTCCGTTCTATTTATCTCTTGCACTGCCAGGTTCAATCATAGATCAATATGACGAATATCTCAGAATGTTTCGGATTCTGCGGTTACTGAAGTTGGACAAATATGTTCCCAGTATTTCTTTGATTGACGATGTGATCCGTCTGAAATTCGATGCCCTTCGGGTTGCTCTATTCGCTTCTTTGTCTCTTTGGATTTTGTTTGCGGCGCTTTTGTATGTTTTTGAACACAACGACACGTCAGATGATATCGATCCAGTCCCATCATACGGTTGCACAGAGTATTGTACAATGGCAGATCGGTTCCAGAACTTTTTTGATAGCATGGTCTATACAGGAATCCATTTGGTACGTCAGGCGATCAGTTGTGGTTCATTGCATTGTTATTCCTTAAACGTTTCAAAGTTCTAACAAACATGATGTCTGACCTGCAGACTGGTGATTATCCAATCACTGACTATACTTGGCCTTCCCGTTTCGTGAACTTCTTCATGGTATGTTTTTTGGGGCTTTTGAAAGCAAGCAATCACTTTCCTACTAATTAAAAATACCCGGCTGTGAACTCCACAGGTCATTGCTGCAGTTGGCGTCGTTTCGATTCCGTCCGCTCTAATTGCTTCAGGATTCGTAGAAATTGTTCAGAGTAAAATCAAAGCAAAAGAGGCAAGCCATGGAGGAGAGTCAAACGAGCCAATCCCTGTAAGAAATGGAGTTGCTGGGGATGACTGGTATGAGATTGCGTACAGAGAATTAGAGAATGCTGATCCACCGGCCTCGAAGTGGGGTCCAAAGGTGGACAAGTGGCAAAATGATGTAAACGAATTTTTGAATGGCAAGCGAGACGAAAATGGGAAGATTCACTTCACTACGTATTCTTCAGCATCTCGCACATTCATCTTCTCTGTGATCATTGCGAATATTATTGCTGTTTTCCTTGAGAGCGTACCGATGATTGACAAAAAGGTTGGAAACCAAAGAGGTAACTTCTTCGACGTTTTTGAAGTCTTTTCTGTTATGGTATTTGCGGTAAGACTATGTGCCTGCAGTCCAATCTTTGACATTTGACAATGCTAACGTGCCGAATATTCTCGGCTGCGTGTTGTTTGGGTATGATTTGCATAAGGCCGAATACATTGCCCGTCTCTTTTGCGCCCCGAAGAATCGCGAGGCTTTGTACTCTTCGTGGGTCTACGCAAGAACTTTTTTTGGAATAGTTGATTTCCTGTCAACTGCTCCTTGGTTTGTGGAGCAAGCCCTTCTTGCTTTTGGTGTCATAGAACAGGGCGATGGAGCAGCCATGGTTTTTAGAATCTTCCGTATTTTCAGGTGCGTGAAAACAAGGTGTAGGCATCTTCGGATTTTGTATTGGTTAGAATGGCTCACCCCTGTCGAATTTAGAATCTTGCAGCTCGAAGACTTCTTTGTAGCTTTTAGCAAGTTGGACAATGTGTTCCGTGCTTCCAAGGATATTCTGAAAGCCACCGGTTTACTCGCTCTTATTATTTGGGTTGGCTGCGGTGCATTATTTTTCATCTTCGAAGAAAACAATCCAAATTGGAGGCAGTGTGACGATTCGGTTCCTATCACCTCTAATGGCACCATACCTGGGTGCTACGATTTCAACTCTACAGCTGAATGCAACGAATTCTATCCCGGCCAGTGTGACCAAAAGGTTTTTACAAGCATGCCGAATACATTGTACTTGACAGCAGTTTTTCTGGGTGGAGAGTGGGGGGTTGTTGACTTTACGTGGCCCGGGCGGTTGGTCTGTCTCTTCCTCTGCGTGTGCGGCATAGGGTTATATGCCATTCCTATAGGAGCTCTATTTGATAGCTTTGGGGCTATTCTCGGGATGACTGAAAGTGATGCCGATGAGGAGGGTGACGCAGAAGAATAAAGGTTTTTCCATGTCCGTTGTTAATGTTTTGGGAGGGTTTCCCCGCAAACAAGCATGTTCAATAAATCAAAAAAGCATCGTCTCGGTCATCTTTATTCACCAACGTAGAATTCGCAACGTGGGCCGACAAAAAAATCATCGCAAACACATACTTCAGCTTCGTTATTGCATCTGCCTCCATATTCGCAATATTGTCCCTCGTGCTCATTGCAGCGATCACACAGTAGGCGTGTAGATATCGGAGCCCCTACGGCAAGGTTTGTCCCATAGATGTCCTGCGTGGTATAGAACCATCCAACATTAGCTGGCGTCGGTGTGTCTCTTGATGAAGCAGCGTCTAGAGGCTCGCTGACAAACAAAGGGAAGAGAGCTGTTCGGTCGTAGCCATAACCCTGCTTCAGGTTCTCACGCAGGTATTCAATAAACTTAGCAGTGGCGCCATCCAGGCTTTCCTGCGGAAATAGAGTCATCCAGTCGCATTGCAAGAAGTAGTATCTCCGCCCAAGGTAGACGAGCGCAGCTAAAAGCCCAAAAGACGGATCTCCTTCCGGATAAACGAAAGCATAAACTGCTTTACCGCGATAAAGCGAAAGGCCTTCTTCTCCACGGACCAGCTGGAACTGAGAAGGAAAAGCTGTATCACCAGGAACTGGAAAAGGATCATAGCGATGATCAAATTCAACAACATTGCATATTTGTCGACCAATAAACTGACATTGGTTGCCAAAGAAACCCTCATTGCAAATGCACTTGGAGTCTTTTCCGCAGGATCCGCCTAATGGTTGGTTACAGCTTCCATTTTCACAATCCAGACATTGCATAAACAAGTGATCGACTGGATAAACAAGGTTGGCATCATCAGATCTAACAACCGACCAATCCGTGGCACGGGCCTCCAATAAATCAAACGACTCTGTAGTCGGGGATTTCACATAGTAGCTGGATGGATCGCAGATCTCATCTAAAAACAATGCATACATACAATACATACAACAAATTAGAACAGAAACAGAAACATACGATACGAGTTGGTCTCCAACTCAATGTAATGTGGGTTGATGGCCGAAAGCTTCCCATCAGACGAAAACGTTCGAGAACGCGGTGTCATAAGTTGGAATAACCCCAGCACAGCGAAACTGACTCACCATAGTAGTCGTCTAAGGATGTGTAGTTTGCGCTGTCATCAAACGGGCCAAATACAAAAGCTTTCTCAGAAAAGCAATATCGAAATATTGCTGTTTCCCCGTTGGTGTCCTCATCTCCATAAACCAAGCGGCGGTTTTCACGCTTTGCTTTATCAACGGTGTAGACTCCTGAAAAAAGTGGGAGTTCTGACCAGAAGGAATCGCCAAATTGGACCTCCATTCTCGAGCATAGGAATTTCCCTCGCCGTTGGTATCTGAAAATGACAGTGTAGCCAGAAATCACCAGAAGAACGAAAAACAGAAGTGCCAGTCGACGCAACCACGGTCCCTTGGTATCGGGTGTTTTGTGCACTCTGACATCATGACAAGCTTGTTTCAGTGAGTTTGAAAAGTATCCACGCTCCGCCAATGAAAAAGCTACGTCGTCAATCTCGGTGATGAATCCCAATGCTGCACAAAATTACGCAGATTAGCGACGAGAAGATATAGAGACGGCAGATTCGCAAATAAAATAGTTCTCACCGGCAAAGTTGAGTAGCATTCCAATGACGGTTGTGCTCTGGACTATCAATACAAATATGACAAATTGAAACATCAACCCCGACAGAAACTGCAATGCACAAGCCAAGACCCACTTCCTAAAAGCACCAAAATTCCTTGTTAGACAGGCCCCAGCTAGTCGACGCTAGAGGCTACCAGTCTATTTCACTCACTTGAACGTCGCATGGGGAGTTTGTTTCATGACAACAGGATGGTAGCCTTCGTGAATCGTTTCAATGGAATCCAGGAGGTCCTGAAAGAGAGGGACAGAGAGTGCTAGGGTCAAATATCCTGCTGTACGGACCCATCGAGTTACATCTGATGGAGCTTTGAAGAAATTGTTCGAATCTGCATCTGTTGTGGAAGGGAAAATGAGAATCAGACATTACTGTGCAGCAGTCGAAACCATAGTGGTATGCAACATCATCATGTGATGCGTACCGAGTAAATTGCTCAATGCCAACACGGGGAGCGCTGTTTGAAACACGAAGAAAGATAATCCAAAAACGAAGGCCCAACTTTTCGGATCAGCAACATAAATGATGCTGTATGTATTCTTCGTCAGGCTTTCAGAAAGCACAACATGGTCGTCATCTGCTTCTTCGTCGGCTCCGTTGGCCGACTCTAGCATCGCTGCCTCCTCACTTGGCTCATTCTCTTCCACGCTTTCCTGTTGCTTCCGCTTTGCCACACTTTCGACGATGCGAAGCTTAGTCTTTACTTCTTCTTTGTCCATAAGTCCGTCTCCAGCTTCTTTCTGTACGACCTACACAGTTTGAACAACAAGAAACAAGAAAAGTAACTTTCTCTCCAATGACGTCAAAGAATGACCCAACTGGCAGAAATACCGCGGATTCCCCAACGCGTTTTGACTAGCGTCCAGATCTTCCTTCACACATGTAGGGTGCAAGCTTACGATAGTTTTTACGAGTTGGCAAGCTATTCCGCAACCTTACTGCATCATGAATTGTAGTCACTTTTCACCCACACCGCTGAAATGCGCGGGGAATGCAGAACACATGCCAGACAACGCAAGAAGCTAGAAGACGGTACACTATTGCTACCTACAACGGGGAAGCAGGCAACTCCACATAAACATCGAATTTAGATGCCGCCTTATTCAAAGGCAAATCGGCACCGAAAATGAATGAAGGATGATAAAAGAAGTCATGTTGCAATTGGAGGAATACAGCTAAGCTTGTGCATTCTCTATATGGCCTTGCAACTGTCCTGGTGCTGTGGATGACGCATCAAGATCTGACATTGTTCACTTGCTATACATGTCAATCCGTGACTCATGGCGACAGAAAGGTCCTTTTATGTGCTGCAAATTGGAACCCCGCTCTTGTACTACTACTCATTTGCAAACGTCTGGAATTGCTTGTTTAAGATCTCCAGAATACCGGATACCGTCAGGAGTGTCTACCAAACCCAGTTTGATCGCTGCATTCGCCCAGTACGGCCTACCCGCTCCCGAACCAGCAACCTTCGTAGACAGCAATTGTGCAAATTGATTCTTTACTTCCAACGGCATCTCGGAACAGAGCCCGCATTGCATGTGTATTGTGCACATATTTTGGGCAGCTTGATAGAGACCCAGCACAGTGGCTGGGAAGTACGTGGAACCCTTCTGTCTTCTTCGAACTGGAATATTGGAGCAATGGCGGCATCGGATACCAATTTGTCCAATGACCACCGGTTTATTTCTGCCTCTTGTATGAGTTGAGACATCTTCCTCGGTGGCACGGAATGCTTCGATTTGACAGCGGAGAAAGATCTGATGGGCAGAGAGATTGTCGACATCTTCAGAAACTGACAATATTCTTGGCAATGTTTCTCTTGCGTCGTGCGTTTTTTGTTTCTTGGCACGTTGATCACCATGGGCAGTCGAAGTGCTACCATCACTCGGTGCAGCTTGACTGTATCGATTTCTCTGATTGATTGCCATTGGATTTGCAGCTACGAGAAAGGGATTTTGGAGTTGTTGCGACATCTGTGCCGGGGATTGCTGTGCCGGGGATTGCTGTGTGTTTTGAAGATACAGGGTAAGCGTATTTAACAAGTCTTGGGGTGTCATTTGTGGTGGCGGTGCTGCATTACTTTGTTGAAGCAAATACTGCATCAGCCAACCGTGGGGCAAATTTGATATGTTGTTGGATGATGGAAGATTCGCCACCTGGCCCAGCCCCATTTGCATTGCTGTGTGGGTTGGTGCCTGAAGCGACTGGGGCTGTGAATTTTCACGCTGTGGACTCAGTAACGCTGCTATTAGAGCGGTTGCATCATCTATCCTTGGGTTCTGTTGTTGAGGAGTGTTTACTGGGGAACCTGCGATAGAGAGAAACGGCCAACTGTTAACATTATGACTAGAGACGCATCACATCAATTCCCGTGCTTCTGAACACTCACCACCTGCAGTAGCAACCAACAAACTAGCGAGAAGTTGTACCGTCGAGTCCTGATATTGAGACTGGTTTCTCATTGCAAAATTGGACTGAGAGTCAGATCCCCTCGCGACTAGTTTTTAAGTTATGTAAAGAGTTCATGGAATCATTAGAAACGGGGTGGTTCTTTTGATATACAATGAATGCTGGATGAAAGAATCATTTCTCACCTGAAGCATTGTTTTGGGATAGTATTCGTATTATTTCGTCTATGACTTCGGAAACACTTCTGCTCGATGACGATGAGCTTGTTGTCTGTGTCCATGTAGTCCGAGAGTAATCGCTCGATGGTGTCGACGATGATGCTCCTTCAATTGAACAGGATACAATAAGTTTCCACAAGTTTTCTAAAGCAGGCGGGTTAAAGGAGATTCGTACCATTGTTGTCTTTTTGCGAACTGTCGTCCGACGAACCGTCAGATTTCGTGTTCTGTTTGTTTCTGTCGGTTGCAACCATTGGTCAGTGCTCGTCCTTGGCTGTCTGTTTGGAAAGCAAAACTAGGCTGGATTCAAACTGAAGATACTGTCTATCATGCCAGGCTTTGGGGCATTGTTTGTGTGAATGGTTGAATGCGAGTATGCTGTTTTTTTATAGCGACGAAGTGGCAAGTTGTTCTGAAGCCAAACACAGCAAGCTGGTACTGGTACGACCGCTTTTCGGTTCGTAGAATAGCTCTACAAAGATAACAGCAGCACGTGTTACGGGACGAAGCTGCACTTGGTGAAGGTAGCTGTAAATCAAGAGATGGCATTAAGCTCATCGACAGATGTCGTATTTAACAAGTCGAAGTAATAGCCTTCTCCAGGAATAGTGCCTTACGTATCGTTCGCATGTACCTGCTGCACGTGTTTGTTCTACCATTCTTCTAGATCGTTGGGTGACGTCGGAGTGCGTGGATCGAACAATTGAATTCACTGACGGAAAGACCAGAAGCCATGGAAAATTGGAAGAGCAACGAATTCTGTCCGTTCGTTGACACCCTGCCGATGTTGACCCACTCTCCAGAAGTCGTAAGCTTTGGTAAAATAGCCGTAGAAAGGCTGATAGATGATAGCCGATAGTCCGACTATTGGAGAGGGGTGCTGGAAAGAACACTCTGAAGTACCATAGATGTACGTAGCTAAGACTGATGGATGAATCGTATCTTGATCGAACCGAAATTGTTGATTGCATAATTCGGTGCAGGTAACCACTGTTTGTGATACTGTCGTTATTCTTGCAATCTTGAAGCCATGAACTCTGCATTGAGACAAACTGCTCGGTAAGCCCCTTAGTCGAGCTCAGACATAAGAGAATTCGTTCACCCAGGGCCATTATCTAACTTCTTCTTTTGCACACATCAACACAGTGTCGCTCAGCGTCGCTTCAAGTCTACCGAGACTTCGACCACCTTTCTGAAAAAGGGTCAACAGGAAACCTTTCAGAAAGCATGGCTTTCTGATCCTTCCACCTATCCTATTATTGCGATCATGGGAGGCGCCGCTGCCATGGTCGTTGGAGTTGGTGTAAGCTGCATCTTTTTCAACCCAGAGTAAGTATAGAATCTACTACAATGCCAAGCATTGCTGCTTTCCCTGTTCACAAACAATCTCATCATCCCGCTGTTTTTATTACTTTTGTAGTGTTCAAATCAACCCCAACAAGCGTGGATCTGTCATGCGCCACTGGTAGAGCAAGATTTCGATTTCATCGTGGGGAATTAGAGGAGCTATGGACGGTACTGTTATCGTTTTGAAGATACTCTAGATGCCCATAAAATAATCCACCTTTCCAGTAATGTTTCTAATTGATTCTTTTTTTACATCTATGGTAGTTTCTTGCTATTGCACATTCCCTGTTCTTTCTTCACCTTCCATTATTTTTGCCGTGGCTGGAAGTTGAGGTTCCATCCCTTAGAAATGCCCTTGACCATCATTTGACTAGATTCACCAAAAAGGCCAGGTGGATAGACAGCAGTATCCCTATTGGTTTTTGCCTCTTCCAGAGCATCCAAGGCTATTCCAACGCACAAGTCGGCACCGATATTAGCTGGAATCCCGTGCTTCGATTCGCAAAAGACATCTGGTTTCAGACCACCTCCAAGCAATTCACCAGTTTTTTGGTCGTATCGGGCGCCACCGACACGGGTGACATGTTGCAGGGACGGGGTCAGATACTCGGCAATGGTGAGGCGAAGTCCCCCACCATCAGGAGTTGGAAAAGTGTGTTGGATCAGCCCCTTCCCGTACGTTTTGGTTCCCACTAATGCGACAGAGCGAAAATTATCGTGCAGTGTAGCAGCAAATACTTCTGCAGACGATGCGGTCCCTTCATTGATTAGTAGTACAATCTTCTTTTGAGCCTGGAGTTGATGCCTCATCAATGGGTCCATATTGCTGCTGCTGTAGTACGACAACCGGTGAATGCCCCGTTTGGCCACTTGCTCATGGAAGGAGGCATAACTACTCGGTGGATCCCAATCGACGTTTCCATCTGCAAGAAACATCTTTGGATTTTCCCTACGCAATTGATCCAAAGTAACACTGGATGGCTCGCTCGAAAGCAAGTATCCTGGATACCTTTGGTCCACAGCATACTCTTCAACTTCATGAGGAGTGAAGGAGCCACGTGAGTTCATTGTGTAACCTGAAAAGAAGAAGAATGGAACCAGATGAGAATGCTTGTATCGCGATATAAAGGCAAGGCCAAGAAAGAGGAATTTGACTTACACAGTATGGCATGTGGATCTCGAATCAAGGTGGACGCCAACAAGAGCGCATCCTGAAATTTGCCTCCGTAGTTGTTTCGCAAATCGAAAATGTATGATTCAGCACCCGCCGCTTCCAGTTCATGGATGGCGCGAAAATAACCATTCGTCGAAGCTTTGGAAAACCGAGTCAATCGAATGTATCCCACTTTGTAGCCGTCATCATTATTGCCATGTTGTTCCGAGTGCAAATGGTCAAAAATAGAACCCATTGACGACGATAGGAGCTGGTAATGCACAATGCTGTCTCCTCCCAACAGCAGCGCCGGTTGGTCGTTGCGACTTTGGTAGGATGGTATTGACTCGGTGGACTTGGTGGGCAATAAGTGAACCCGGGATGGTCGGTACCCAATCACAAGGGGATTGCTGGATTCTGGAAAAGCGTAGACAGGCTTGGCAATGGTCAATTCGGCTTCCTGTCCCAAGGAGTTGTTGTTGTTGTTGTATTTTGTCAAAGTCTGTCCCACGGCTTGTCGCGTACGTCCCAATAAACTCTTGGATCCAATGGCAACGATGCGATCCCCTACAACCAATCCTGCCCGTTCCGCCGGAGAGTCAGGTTCCACCGCTGTAATGACGGGCAAATTGGAGACCCGGACCGTGGACAATACCTTCTTTTTGTGAAGACCATATTTGGGTAAGGACCACCAAGAAGGTCGTGAGGGGAAGTTGCTGCCAGAAGAGGCAAGCCCTTGCGGCGATGTTGACGTGCTGACAATCGTATCCGACGCCTGTTGGGGTGCTTCCACGATGGCGCCAGTACCAAGAAATCCATCCTGACCCGTAAGACTCAGTTCTTGTTCCAATTCTTCTCGCGTCAGATACTTGCTGAAGGGATCCTGTAAGGACCCCACAAGCCACCGTATACCTTGTACGGCACCGTCTCTTGTATCTAGAGAAACTCCTTTGGGTATCGTGACGGGAGGAATGGGATCCCTGGGAGAATAGGAGGCTGCATCGGTTGCTGCTTCTCCATTAGTACTACTAGCACTACTACTGCTAGTACTCATTGCCGTACGACGAAAGGATCGCCACTGGCGATAGAAATCATACGGTACAAATTTGTTCCCTCCCGTATTGTCATAGTATTGTGTATTGATGGTTCCCACTGCATAATCCAACAAGGCTTCGTTGGCTTGAATGATATCCTGTTTGGAAGAATTGGGACTCTCCAGAATGGACCAATACCTGTTCTTCCCAACAGGTGTTTCATAGGTTGCTGTTGTTGTTACGGCAAGTGCATCATTGTTGATGCCGTCGCCAAAGAATAACAACGACGATGACATGAGAACGAGCAAGCTTCTCACAAAGGTTTGTTTGGCTCGATCAATGCCACTTGGACATTGTTCCTTATGGTCATCGTGTGGATCGTCCGACGAGCACTGAAAAAGGAGAAGACTTGACGGCGGTATAGGACGATGATGATAGTGCGCAATGGGCGGATTCCATTGTTTTTGTAGTTGTCTTGTTCTCCTTGTCCTTGTTGATGATAACTTTGGAACGTTTTGTGTTGATGATGATGGTTTTGAGGATGTCCATGCGAAACCAACTGTTGTAGATGGACATAAACAAAGCACAGCAACTACAAGTAGGAATAGTAACGCCTGGGTACTTCTGTGGATCCTCACAATAGAAACTCCCATCATCATTCTTGTGTCATCCGTTTCGTTGGGTTTTTTCTTCTTGCTTCTTCAGAACTACGAGAGATCAATCAATCAATCACACCAACAACAAACGTCCTCGACTCCTTTGGCGACACTATAGAGACGTCATCTTACACTTGACGCGACGACGACGTAGCTCACACACCGCAAGGAGTATTATTGTTGGAATGGAACAAAGGTTTGTGTGTATTGTGGCATTGGGAGAGGAACAAGAACACACCACCACACATGCCACAGTTCGAACTTTTTTATTCAAGAGAGGTGATGACGGCAGCAGAATTTAATGACTTTGTGCAATTCTGACAGGTGGTGGGGGCCGGCCGGCGTGGACCAGGCTTGACATCATGACCTTCGCGAATTGGATACGTTCGACTCACAGAATCGTCTCAAACCTGCACTCTTGTTTCACAGCAACAACAACACGAGTGCCGGAAGCCGATCACCATGACCTTACCTAAAGTGAATAAGGCATCTCATGTGACATCTTACAAGGCTCTCAAGGTTGGGATCCTGCTTATAATTGGAATTGAGTTTCTCAACCTGGCAGTGAAATATGATTCCTTGCAATTTTCCTCCTTTTTGGATACGACACAACCACTGTCACAACCATCTCCTCCTCGTAATAGTGCAGACAGAGTAATTTCCATACGCAGTGGTGCTTCGAAGGATCCTACTACTGCTTCCAGAATTGACATGCCGGCCATTGGGTATGGGACCTGTTGTCGTCCTACGGCCAAGGGTGAACCTCTGTACGAATCTACCAAGTATTTTTTGGAAATTGGAGGAAAGTTAATTGATACTGCTGTCATGTACGACAATCACAAGGAAATTGGAAGGGCCATTCGAGATGTCGTCAAAAATCGATCGGATATATGGATCACGAGCAAAATTACGGACCGACGAGTGAAGAAGGGGCGACAGAGCACCGTCGAGGCAGTCAAGAAAATACTGAACGAATTGCAAACTCCGTATCTGGATTTATGTTTGATTCATTTTCCTACCAAGGGAAAAGAAAAAACTATTGAAATTTGGAAGGGTCTTATTGATGCTGTCGATTCGGGTCTCGTCCGAGCCATTGGAGTGTCCAATATGAACCGTCTCGAGATTCTGGACCTGCAAGAGGCCACGGGAGTAATGCCCGCTGTCAATCAAATACAGTACCATCCCTGGACGCCGAAACAATGGAAGGATCTGGTTCGATGGCATATGGAACATGATATTGCTACCACCGCCTATACATCATTGGGTGGATCACGGTTTTCCAACAAGAGTCAAGGTGATGGTCGTGGCAACGTTGGTGGTGGTGGTGCCGATTACCAATTGGTATTGACCGAACTGGCGCAAAAGTATGACGCGACAACGAACCAGGTGTTGTTGCAATGGGCATTGGGTCAAACAAATGTGGCAGTCATTCCTGGATCCTCCAACAGGGAACACATTTTGGAGAATTTGAATCTTCCCAACTTCTCGCTCTCTGCCGAAGAGCGAGAACGTCTCGAGAACGCAGGTCCACCACAGGGATGGTGGGATCCACAAAAGGGACCTGTCAAAATGTTAGCTGACGAAGCTACGAAAGCATGGGTGGGAGATCATGTTGTATCCTAGCTCTCTAGTATTGGTATCTCTCTCTCTTCTTCCCATTAGGGATTTGATTCTACCATTGTACGGACCAAGCACTTTTGCTTTTGATAGAATTCACAACAATAATGATATACAGTGTAATTTATACTACAATCTCTCGTCTAAGATGTGGCGGCTTTTTGGGGGGGGGACGAGCGACTATTCATAGAAGGTTTGCTTGAATGGGGAATAGCGATAATACTTCGGTCGAGTATCGAATCGAAAGTGAAGCCAGGCCACACCGCCTCCAGCGGTCGAAAACCAAACGGGATCCGGAGAACGAGATTCCAACCGCTGTTGATAGGTTTCGGCAACCAATTTCCACACTTCTGGAATTTGGTTCGTCGGAGCTTTGCGCAGAAAGGCTGCCAAATGGCCATACCGATTCTTACTATTCTTGTTGTGATCATCAGCAGCATTCCCATCCGCTATGTTCTTGGGTGATACCAACATGGCATCGCCCCCCAAATTGGAAAACGCACAAGCGTTTGGATTGTTTGGGCAAGTTTTTAACATATCCGCAAACACGTCCGGATTGGAATCCGACGCAAACTGATACAAGTTGTCGTCATTGACCAATACAAATTCAAATGGAACATCCTTCGCACTGTCCGCCGTGACTCCTTTGGTTTCGAATCGAAATCCTTCAAATGGACACGCCTGTATCAAATAGATAGACATGCGGTCATGATTTTAAGAAAAGACAAGAAAGAGAGCGAGTGAGAATATGTGGCTTCTGATGTTAAATGAAAACCATTCCATCTTGCTTCTTGCCTTGATAAGATCTGTTATCTCCTGTGCAAGCTTCTCCGAATTCGTCCCTGACATGCACTGAATCCATCGGTCGATTGACACATTGAGCTCACTCTTTGTATCAATTGCTTTATATCGTAAAAAGCCTTGATCTTCCTTGTCGCCGAGTATGTATTTGATGTCGCATAATGCTGTCGATCCTGTACTCGGTTGAGATGATGACTTCATAGTATTCCCATCCGCGTCTTTTTCCGTGCCAACGTAGTAGGAAGCAAGCAGATAGGAAAGAAATGCGACCGTTGTAACAGTGAGGAATGGATATCGGGCAAAGCGATTTGATTGTGGGGGATGCCGAACAACCGGTCTCATGGGATGTTCTTTCATATCATCTACAGGACACAGGCAGAAACTGGAGACCGCTTCTTTTCCTTGAGGGCATTGGAAAAGGGACAAGATTGGGCGACTTGTTTGGGCAAGCAAGAAAAAGCTGTGGTCTCAAGACATGTCGCACGTGTCGTAGCAACACTTCTACATAGCTACGACACGTGCAGCATGTCCATTTCAGGGTTCCCCTTGTGAAGAGAGAGAGCTGTTTGGATCAAGTGTTACTCCTGGACAAGAACTGAAAGCGAGTATGATGTGAGGCATCACGTATTATAACTGATCTCTTTTACGCCAAGACAGGAGGCAAAACCGGAAAATGACTCACAAGCGATGATCTCCTATCGGCTACTACAGGATCCCCACGATGGATAAAAAAACAACGAAGTTTCTGGTTTCTTCGATTGAACCCAACGCCACTAAGGAAAGCATGATGCAGTCTTCATTCATTTCGATATGATCATGGAGAGAAATGATGTGATAAAGCGGTCATTGAATATCTTGCACGCCATGGATGGAGCAGAAGACGCAATACAGAAACGGGGCAATAGGAGAGACATACAGAGCAAAGCAGCCAGTTGGATGTTCTATTTTTTGGGGAGTTCTCTATAATAGTATTGCAATAGCGAATTTGCCTCACTGGAGTTTCCACCACGATTGTTGAGTGTTCTGGAATTGGCAAACTACGCACGAAGACTCATCCGAGTTGGTGGATGAGCCCATGCCGACGGGTCTGGAGCCTACTGCAGCATCATGCTCCACTAAGGAAAGGGCTTCCTCTACCAACCTCACACTTCCTCGACGAACAATCCACTGCTAATGTCTCGTCAATCGCCTACTACATATCTGATTTCCACTACCGGTCCACGCCCAGCACTTGGTCAAAACTGGTTCGGCGTACTTGTCGAGTTTGGCATCCGATTCAACACAAATAGTCCAATCGGAGTGGACCCAAATGAGTCCTGGTTTGCCTGCATCCATCACAGCTAGAACCATCTCCAGATTCGGAGTCAACTACAAGGACAGAAAATGAAGTAGAGTCATGCCAAACTCATCCATTTGGAAGGATGCTGCCCTTGGCACAATATCATCCATCAGACTACGTAGTTGTTCCATTGCGTCATACGAGGATTGGTACGAATGGTAGCAGCACAGCTTGTTCAGCGGAGAATCATTGAATCGATGTTTCAATCGGTGGGTGAGGTCGGCTTCGTCGTTCACAACACTGCCAACCTTCGAACTTTGGAAAAACTATCCGATCTACTGCCCCCTCAACCGTAGATATTGGACCCGCCACAGTCACCAGGGAATGGCATCCGGAATGGTCAATGCTGAACGAGGTTTCCTCTGGAAGTTCAATTGAGATCAAACTGCTGGGCTGCACCTTGAAATGCTGTCGTAGCAACACTGTTGACACTTTGCGGAATTCTGACATGCGACAAGGGAAGGCATTCGAAAAATGCTTCCTCTCCAATTCGTTTAAGTCCTTCATTGAGAACAAGTCTCTCCAAGCGTTTGCATTTGTAGAACGAACGATCATCGATCACTTCGACAGTTGAAGGAATGGCCACTTCTGTTAAAGAATCACATGCACGGAAAGCAACTTTTCCAATTCGTTTAAGTCCTTCATTCAGACCGAGTCTCTCCAAGCGATTGCATACATTGAATGCACCATCATCAATCACTTCGACAGTTGAAGGAACATCCACTTCTGTCAGAGATTCGCATTCAAAGAAAGCCAATTCTCCAATTCGTTCGAGTCCTTCATTCAGACCGAGTCTCTCCAAGCGATTGCATTTGTAGAAGGCACCATCATCAATAACTTCGACAGTTGATGGAATGTCCACTTCTATAAAAGACTTGCATCCAAAGAAAGCGGATTTGCCAATTCGTTCAAGTCCTTGATTCAGACCAGGTCTCTCCAATAGTTGGCATTCATAAAACGCACAATCATCAATCACCCTAACATTTGATGGAATGCCGACTTCCGTCTTTTCATCACCAACGGCTTGGTACAAAATCGACTTCAACTTTTTGCAACCACGAAAGGCATGTTTCCCGATTTCTTGAACAGAAGAGGAAAGGGTAACTTCTTCAAGCTCCTGACAGTGCAGGAATGTCTGATCTGGAATCTCTGTAATATTCTCAGCAATCTTAACGCGTCGCACTGTCTCTGGAACCTTGTCTTGGCCACTGTAGACCCAATCATCTTCAGCCTCGTGATGCTGCATCGTTGAGATGATAGCGTTTGTTCAGGAAAAGCAGAAGAATGACTCAATGAGATGTGTGTGTTTGATAAAGAATGGTAATGCTACTTTTTGGGTCATTTCGTTGCGACTAAGGTAGCCCTTTGGGTTGATTGGACGTTTGCTGGAACACAATGGAATGAAAGTCCATGTGTGATGAGGGAGGGTGAAATGTCCCCAATCCGCTATACCAGCTTGAGGTATCTTGGCGTACTGAAAGTACCGTGGGCATATGTAGGAAAACCAAGAAGGTCTTGGCCACTCGCCTTTTTTGGCCTCTAACAATCTCGGAGGCACGCAGCAGCATTAAGTATTCATTTGTATTATCATCCATATTTGTATAGAGTTTAATGCCTAATAGGACATGAACAGGACAAGTACAATCGAAACTGTGTCCAAAATGATGGTGGTAGTGACCGATTCTACCCAAGAATGCAATCCCAGCACACATTGTACAAGTGATCAACCCAGAAACGACGGTGAGATCCGCTCAGAAACAGCAGTTGGCGACCGCAACAGCAGTGTCTTCCCTGACAACAACGGCAGCGGTAGCAAATCTGACAAAAGTGTGAAGCTGTGTATCTTATCAGCAGAGATATCTATTGGCAGAGCTCAATTACCCGTGGATATTACCTTCACTACAGCGAAAAGAGAACGAATCTTTCAGAAAGTCCCATCACGTGGATGCCTGCCCGACAGTTTTTGAGTTCAATTTTAATTGTGAAGATTTGAAAACCTGCAAATGTTCCGAAAGAACAAAGGCAAGGAAAAGGTGGCTGATGCTGTACCCAACATACCAAGCATTGCGGACGGTGAAGGAGGGGGCTGGTACAAGAAGCCCGCCTTGAGTGCAGACTTGGACATAAAGCACGTCGAGTCACCACTAGAGATCCCACTGAGTGTACAGTCCACGACTCCTACGTATCATGATCCCGGAAGAAGGTCGGTCCCACCCCAAAGTTTCACCAACACGAGGGCTTCTTCAACAGGAACGGCGAAGGGAGGCAACTCGGTCGATGAATTCTGCGTGGCCATTGCAAATGACGATTGGGATACTGCAGAACAAATGTTCGACGAAAATCCCAAAATTGCCAGTCAGACAGCTGTTCTTACGTTGAAAGGCCAATTGACTAAATGCTACCCACTTCATCTCATTGTCATGTCAAATCCCCCGGTAAGCTGCTGGATTTTTGTTGTTGTTGCTTCAACTGGTCATTTCAACCTCATCACATTTTTCTTAACTGGTAGGTGGAATTCTTGGAGCGTGTCATAGATCAATGTCCTGAAGCTGCGTTCTCAACCGATCGAAATGGCAAGCGAACTCCTCTTCACTGGGCATGCATAGGCAATGCGTCGCCTGCTGTCTTGGAAGTCGTTGCCCATGCAAACTTGGCTGCGTGCAAAGAAAAGGACAAAAGCCATGGCCGGACACCGTTACATTATCTTGCTATTCAAGCTGAGGACCCTGAGCAGATTGCTGCTCTCATGGAAGCGGAGAGAACTGTAGCAAAGGCTAAGGACAACGACCAGAAAACCCCCTTGGACTTGGCCCAAGATAGCTCGAGTCCTTTCAAACTAGATATTATTCCTGCGTTGCAGCAAAGAAGAGGTTCGGCAGGAATACTTTCAGGATTCAAGAAAGTCAGGAAAAGAAACGCGAGTCCAGGAAAGTACAGAAGCAGGGATACAAGTCCAGGCAAGTATGCTGCTGCCGTTGAAGGAGGGAAGGTACGCAAAGGGCGACCAAATCGTACCAGGTCTGTGCCAGAGCAGATGGAATTGCCAAGTGGCGTTGCGAATGGAAGAACTATCTCTTCTGCTAGTAGCGGGGAGTATAGCAGTGGCGAGATTACGCCACCGCCCTCTTCGCATCGGATGCAGCCAGCTTCCGCCAGTTTGTATACCACACGATCTCAGGTCCAAAATCCCACTCGCCCATCGGCAAGCCTCAATCCTCCTCGGAGTCCGCGAAGGAATAGCGCGGCCAACAATCCTGCACAGTTGTCTCCAATGCGGACTCGTAGCAACAGCCCTATGCCTCCCCCTTCTCCTCATAGTTCCCGAAGTGCACGAACTACTAGTCCTGTCCCACCTCCTGCCTACAATCGCTCACCGCAACCGCACCATAATGCCCGAGGTACAAGTCCTGTGCCCCCTCCTGGCAATCACTCTCCACAAATGCACCCGGCAGAAAGAGTGAGCTCTGGCAGTCGGGGAAGCGAATCGTCACACTCTCGTCCATCAAACCAAAGCCTAGCAGGAAGATTCAGCGGGCCGATTCGAGAACTCAAGACCGAATTGGAGCAACAGCGAGAGATTATGCGAGAGAAAGATTCTGAAATCGCTCAGGTCAGTGGGCAGATCAACGAATTGGCACGAGAGCAGGAGAAACTCAACAGGAAACTGCAGAAGGCGATGGCAAAAGCCGATGACGAGGACGTGCTATACAAGAAGCAACAGAAAATAACACGATTAAGGGAACAAATACAAGAACTGGAGGCCGAGTTGCGTCGAGAAGAAGAGGAGATGAATCAGATGAACAGTAAAATTCCACCGAATTTTGATTACATGCGAAAGAAAATTGACATGAAGGCAGATGAGCAAAGCAGTCTACAGGCTGTCAAGCAAGAATTGGAACAGGCGAAGAGTGAAGCCAAACGCAAGGCTGAGAACGCTGAATCGGAACTCAAATCCCTCGAGATGGTTCAAATGATGACTGCAGATGAAGCCATTGGTTAGGCTTCCGTACACGATTCCAACAGAGTTCTTGGTTGTGGCTCTGAGAGCGATAATTGTTCTCTTGAAATAGTATATCTTGAAATACATGACATCTTATCGAAAGTGTTTCAATTCTTTATCTAGTCTATATAGTCTGGCGAGTCTCAGGAATCTCGTGTAGAACTCCAACAAAATAGTCAGAATATTCACCATTGTCCTTAACCAAGCTCCCCAGTTGGACGTGATTCTTGAATTTGCGCCCTTCCTTGGTGTAATTTGTAAGGGTAGCTTGACTGTAGTGTTCGCGCTGCAGCTTTGTTACCATCTCCCTTGCAACATCGACTTCTGTTTCAGGTCCGGTCAACAATTCTCCTAGATGTTTATGCTTTGCTTCCTCGCTGGTAAAACCACAAAGCCCTTCCCAAGCTCCATTCACAGCAACAATTGTAAACGGAGCTTTGGTAGATGTGACCACGACCGGCCGAGGATCCTTCAGAGCTTCCGACAGTGTTCTGGGCAAAGGCTCTGCTTGCTGCTCTTTAAGTGAATGCTTCATTGCATCGTTCAGCAATTCGGCACAATGGTGGACACCGATTGCAGATTCTGGGGATGCAGCCAATGCCAGAGCAAGATTGATCTGTTGCACCATGGTATCGCCGTCAAAATGTCTTTGCTCTTCTTCCAACTGGTTTCCCGCTCCAGGAGCGAATTCAGTGGACGCGACGAAACCTAAACAAGTCTCCGGCTTCTGAAGCATAAGCAACATCGTCTCATGATCCGTAACAAAAGGACTTTGCTGTGCATGATGACTCTCATGAGGATACCACGAAAGAAGTTGAGTAGACATTCGATTGCTTTGGCGGAGCTGATGGCTTGCCCGAAGTAAGGATTTTGGGATCATAGAGGGTTTGGGAAGCATGATTCGATTCTTGAATAGTATAGAGCTTTCCAAAATCGTGTATCAATGAGATCTCGCAAACGATTCCTTTTTTGGATGGGCTTCGGTTTTCGTGGTGATGAAATTGAAAGAACATTGATGTCAACCATCTGGGCGGTGGGTCTGCTGGATCTTTGATTGGACGAAACATGACCAATGAAATTCTTGGTCTCCATCTATGACGCACACCATTGGGTGTCACAAGTAGTCGGAGGAGTCGTTGCACAGAATTTGACCCGCACGACCTCAGAGAGTGATCGTGTGCAACTATCCCAACTGCGGCTTTTGTTGAGACTCCTCTTGGAAGGTTCAACATTTAAGCAGCTATCAAACGTTTTACTGTTAATAGGAAGTTACTCTACTTCTTTTTGGCCTTCATTTTTGCGATCTTTTCTGCTCTAGCCTCGGCTGACTTTTGCAATTTCAAAGCTCGTGCTTGGGCCTCCTGCTCAACTTCTGCTTCCAGCTGTTCCAAGATAGTAGACTTGTAGTCTTCAAAGCCTGCTTGCCATGGCGTTACACCTTGCTTCTCAACCACCCACAATGTGCAATCGCACTCTTCAATGAGACGCTGGTCGTGGGTCACAACCACAATTCCACCATTGAATTCATTAATGGCATCACACAGGGCATCGATGGATTCAATGTCCAAGTTGTTGGTAGGTTCATCCAGCAACAGAATGTGTGGCATTTGCAAACTCAATTCCACAAACACCACACGCGCCTTTTGACCGCCACTTAGATCTCTCATCACAACTTCATGGGCATGCCCTTCAAGACCATACTTTCCCAACCGGTTGCGACACGATTGATAATCCAAGTCCTCGAACCGATCTCTCAGATGCTCTACCGGGGTCTTGCCCATGGGAAGGCGATCCACAAAGTGCTGGTTGTAAATTCCCATTCTCAATCTTGGATTTCGCCTTACTTCTCCGGAAGTTGGATTCACTTCCCCGGTCAAGAGCTTGAGAAGGGTAGACTTTCCAGCTCCATTGGGCCCGACAACACAGATACGACTGTCCATGTCAATACCAAAATCGATCTTGTCAAAAATGACAGGGTGCTTTGGAGAGTAGCGAAAATGGACATCCGTCACTTGCATAACTGGACGACCCAACTCGGGAACTTCCGTGAATTCAATTTTGACCTCGTATTCCCGTGGTCGCTTGATAAGCTCGGTGATTTCGGCTGATTCCGTTCCGGCAGCAATTGCTTGATTCTTTTTCTTTTGGCTCCTAGCCCCAACTTCTCGCTTTGCGTTCTTCTTTACTGTTTCCTGTGCCTTTGCCTTGCTTTGACCAGATCGTTTCAGTTCACGGAGCCGCTTCTGTTGTTTCTCCCAAGCCTTGACTTGTTGTCGGAAGCGTTCCTTCTCGGCCTTCTTGAAGCTATCATAGTCTCCCTTGTACGAGATGAGTTTCAAATCCTCAATATGAAGAATCTCTTGACAAACACTGTTTAGGAAATCTTGGTCGTGAGATACCACAAAAAGGGTCTTCTTCCAAGTTTGCAAGTACTCATCCAGCCAAATGACGGCATTCAGATCCTGCATGTCCAAACACAAAAAGGGTACGTTAGCTTCCAAGCGCGACAAAAATAGGTAATTGTACCAAACCATCAATAATCAATTGTTTCACGTACCAAGTGGTTTGTAGGTTCATCCAACATGAGCAGTGTCGGTTCCACAAAGAGCGCCCGAGCCAGCGAAATTCTCATGCGCCAACCACCACTAAACATCTTGGTGGGTTTCGTTTGCATCTCGACAGTGAATCCCAATCCATGCAGAATACGTCTCGCCTTGGCTTCCATGGAATCGGCCCCCATGTTGGTCAATTCCTCCACCACCACGCCCAAACGTTCGAGCACTTCGTCCGACTCATCACCTGCGTCCACTTTCTTCATCAATTCTCGTTCTTCTTCCATGAGATCCCAGCGACGTTTGTCCGCTTTCAAAACCGCATCGACGGCCGGAGTATTGTCCGCAACGACTTCTTGCTCAACATACAAAAAGTCAATGCGAGGGGGAAGGACCAAATTCCGGGAGGCAATCATCTTGAGGAGGGTCGATTTTCCTCTACCGTTCGCCCCCACAAGACCGTATCGGCGTCCATGACCAATGGTAAGAGATGCATCCTTGAACAGAATCTTTCCAGCGGCCGAAATGGAAAAGTTTGGAATGTTAATATCCAATGAGTTTTCCCATTGAGGGTCATTTTCATTGACGGCAGTCTGCGAGCAAGCGAATTGAGCTCCCTCCCGGCTGGCCTTGGCAACCGAGGCTTCGTACTCGGCAGCTCTGGCAGCCGCTTCTCGTTCTTTCAGCAACCGTTTTCGTTCCTTGTTGCTCAATTTCTTTCCATTTGGTCCGTACAGGAGCTGCCAAAGTCAAAACAAGAAGGAAATAGAGACGTGCGGGTGAGCTACAGCTGCAATAAAAGCCAAGAGTGGCGAATTCTCTTGCTTACCTTGTTTGGATCTTCTTCCTCCTTGTTTTCGGCTTCCTTGAGTGCTTGACTCTTATCCGTCCAGGCATCATCGCCATGACCATACATAATATCCTCGTCATTGTCATCCACAGCCAAATCGTCCATTTCTTCGGCAAGTTGATTCGGTATTGGTGTTGGTGGTGGCTTGGGTTTTTTTTTTCCTCCCTTTGCTGGCGATGCTGCTGGTGCGGGTGCAGCAGCATCTTCACCTGCCTCCTTTTTCTTCATGGCAGCTTCCATTTGCAATTCAAATTTGGATTTCTTCTTGGGTTCCTCCTCCTGTTTGGGCTGTTGTTGTGGTTGTTGTTGTTGTTGTTCTTCTTCTTCTTCATCATCTGGAGAAGAACCACGTTTGCTTTTCTTGTGCTTCTTTTCCTTTTTGCTCTTCTTTTCCTTTTTGGACTTTTTCTTGGGTTCGTCCAGAATCTTGAACGTAATTTGTTCGACTTCTTCGTCATCGTCGTCATCCTCTTCTTCTTCTTCTTCATCACTTTCCAAGGCAAACGCAGCCTTTTTGGATTTTGCCTTGGGCGATTCCTCCTCGTCGGAAGAATCGTCCATGAGTACAGCAGCAGCTGGCTTGTTCTTTGGACCACCACCACCACCACGTGCAGCAGCTTTCAGAGCAGGTTTCTTCGCAGGTACATCGTCGTCGCTATCGTCTTCATCACTATCTGCTAGAGCAGCCGCCTTTCGACCACCAGCCAACAACAATGCAATATCATCTTCATCATCATCACTGTCGTCTTGTTGATGTTTCTTTTTGGCTTGTTGCTTGGCTGCACGTTTGGCTTTTCTTGATTGCTGTTGCTGTTGTTGAGCGGCAGCAGCGGGCTTGGGAGCTTCATCATCGTCCGAATCATTGTTATTACGGCCCTTTTGGCCTCCTTTCTTTTTTCGTGCCATGCTGGTGATTCTTCTTCTGCTTGTTTGTCTTCTTTTTTTGTTTGCCGCTAGATAGTATAATGTGAGGAAGACAAGCAGCAGACAGCTATTCTAGAAGCAGTGTGTCAAACCCGTTCCTTTCGTCTTTTTTTGTTGTCGTCCATTTCTTTTTCCGCACACAACACACACACACATTTTTCGTGGTGACGTATGACGCACGTATCAGACACAACAAAGGACAGACGTGCCGTTTTCCTGTTCACCATTTTTCCAATGTTTCATTCGTTGTTCCGAACTGACGTCGCCAGCCATCACATAATCGTCGTCACATTATATATACACAACACTTCTTCATCACACGACCAGAAGTTGTTGCATTTTCAAAACATCGAACTCGTACGATCTCTTTGCTGGTATATTGTAAAAGCCGCACACACTCTTTTTGTTCTATTTTAGAAATCAATCGGTGACATACTAGAGAAAAAGGAATTGTCGACTATAGCATATCTATACACACAACACTGTCTCCAACGAAATCGCGCCACACACACTCTCTCTCTTTCTCTCGCAACAACAACACGAATACTACAATGCAACTTTCCGAACCATCCAAAGACTTTATCGCTGGTACCATGGGTGGCTTTGCGGGGAAGCTATTGGATTTTCCATTCGATACGATCAAGGTGCTACTACAAACTCAAGGAGAGAAACCCAGGTATACTGGTGCCTGGCATTGTTTTCAATCTACAGTCGAAAACCATGGTGTGGCATTCCTTTACAAGGGTATTTCATCACCCCTGTTGGGGAGTATGGCAGAAAATGCACTTTTGTTTTGGGCCTATAGTCATTGCAAAAAAGCCTTGGGAGAAACAGAGGGAGGAGAGGAACTGTCACTCTTTCGATTGGCCTTGGCAGGTGCTGGGGCTGGAGCTCTGGCACCCTTTGTGAACACTCCCGTGGAACTTGTCAAGTGTCGATTGCAAGTCCAAAATTCCACCGGTGTCGCCACCGCTGCCATTCCCGGCGCCAGTGGCAGTAGTAGCCAACGCTTTCGACTTTACAAGGGACCGATCGATGTTGTAGTGCAGACGGTTAAAACAGAAGGATTGGTTGGTCTGTATAGAGGCAATGTTTCCACGTTGGCAAGGGAAGTACCAGGAAATTTTGTTTGGTACGGTGTTTACGAAGGTGTCTGTAAATTCATGACTCCTGAAGGAGGGACCAAGGCCGATTTGGGTCCTTCGGTCCATTTGTTGGGAGGTGCCTTATCGGGTGTCGGCTATTGGACTGCCTTTTATCCGGCGGATACTGTCAAATCGATGATCCAGACCAATCCGGATCATATGGGAAACGGCTTTGTCGAAACCATGGTACGAGTGTACCAACGAGAAGGCATCCGTGGCCTATACCGTGGGTGGGGAATCACCGCTGCGAGAGCGGCACCATCTCATGCCATGATTTTTGCCATTTACGAATACACGATGAAGCTACTCAAACCGACTCCAGATCATGATCCCAAGGATAGATTTGCAATGTATGAATCAGTTCGAGACTGAGTTTTGTTTAAAACTTTGTGGGCAACTCTTTGACCATCCAAGCATCTGCCGGTTTGTCAGAGGAACAGTGATGACTCGAAGGACGAACGTTTATGTCCACAAAAACTTACGCTTCTCACCAAGACAAAAGGAGAATTTTGCTGCGAGAGTCCTACTTCCGACCTGTGACAAATTCTCCAACACCCCCCAAAGTGTTTTCGCGATGTGGGATCCAGCAACGTCACTCTTGGTTAGCACCTACTGAACCGCAATGAACTGTGGAGTCAAGAGAATAAAACTAAGACGACAGTCAAAAGCCTTCGCTACTTCGTACCACTCCCTGCAAAAGTTGGCTTCGTTTTGAAATCGTGAGCCGCCAGTTTCTTTCTATAGTCTACTACTAGTGGTTGGAAATGTTTGTGGTTCGAAAACCGACTCGTTCGACCAATAGATAATCCCACACAAAACCAACGACGATCGGTGGACCAAACGATGCGACTTACAACCTGGTCAAACATGCATCAGAGAGTCTAAACAGTCCATTACCTTCCGCTGCACTAGTGGTTCAAAATGACTGTAGATATTGACACTTCCAATCTTCCAGAAGAAGTTGGAGAACGGCATATTCTACAGCCTCAAGAAGAGCTACGAGTGGAAGTTGCCTATGGGACCCAACCCTTGAATTTTATCTTGCAAAAAGGGAGCTGTGAGCTTTGGGGTTGTGAGCTTGCGGTGGGGAAGAAATATTCCATCGCTACGGGTGGAGTGAAGCTAGCTTTGTTCACTTGGCACGGGTGTGTAATTGATGTGGATGCCGAGGTCGAAATATCCTACACGTCCGAAGAAACCGATGCTAATGTTGCTTTTGTAAACACTCACGCGCAGCTGGAGGCTTTGCGGGACGAAGCATTATCTACCCAGCAGCAGAAACAACAACAGCAAGAACAACCGTCAATGTCTGTTCCATCAGCAGCAACTGCCACGTCTGAGACATTGGATCAAGGTCCACGAGTCCTCGTGGTGGGGCCTTCAGAGTCTGGAAAATCCAGCTTGTGCAAGACGCTGGTTGCGTACGCTACCAAAGTAGGCCGAACACCTCTTTGGGTAGATTTAGATCCCTTGGACAATGCGATTAGTGTTCCAGGAACTTTGAGCGTGGCACCCATGACTGCAGCTGCAGTCACTGTGGAAACCTACAGTACGTCTGGAATTCCACCAAACACTGTACATCCCTTGGTTATGTATCATGGCTCGAACAGCAAGTTAAATCCTGATTTATTTCGAGCACAGGTTGATCGTCTAGCACAGAGTATCAATCAACGTCTATCACAAGACGAAAATGCTCGATCCTCAGGAATTATAGTCAATACCAATGGGTGGATTCAAGAAGAAGGGTACCAGCTGCTGCTCCATGCAGCAAGTGCTTTGGATATTTCCGTGATTCTGATATTAGGCCATGACCGCCTTTATAGTATGCTGACAAACAATTACAAAAAGGTCCAGAAGGAAGACCCCACTGCAAGTATCCCCAAAGTGTTGAAGCTGCCTCGATCCGGGGGTGTTGCCAATCGATCGGACACTTTTGTCCGCCATAGTCGCTCCAGAGCTGTGAAGCGGTACTTTTATGGGGATCTCATCGACCCACCGAAAAGTGGAGCCACTACAAGCGCTACTACAGATACCGCTGCGGCAGCAAGTGGAAAGGTTCCGCAATTGACTCCATTCTTGCTGCAATTGAAATTTGCCGATGTTGAAATTTACCGACTCTCCAGCATGGCCCTCAGCAGCAGCCTATTACCTGTCGCCCAACAACAAACAACAGATGCCGTACAGATTTCTAAGGTGGATTTGGATTCTGAATCTGAAAGCTTGCAACATGCTTTGATGGCTGTTTGCCATCCAGCAGCTGTGGAGAATTGGCAAAGTAGCGGACGTGCTCGGGACTTGGCGTGCATGGGAGTGGCCGGATTTTGTGCTGTGGAACGGATTCATGCAGATACTGATACGTTGCATTTGCTGTCACCCTGTGCTGGCTCGTTGCCTTCAAAGACATTGTTGCTAGGAGATATCACATGGATGGAATAGTCAAGTTTTATTCCAAGGTTCAACGAGTTTGTCAATTTGTCAAGCAGGCTATCAAGGGAATGGTTTCCTGAATACCAGGGTCGATCATAAGCTAAGATTTCTTATTTGGTATCGTTGCGTCTTTTATAGTAGTACATGTATCATATCAGTGATTCTAATACCCCTACCACAAGTCCATTGGCGGTTGTGTTTCGTCTATTTTGCACTCCCGTTTTCAAGGCCAAAAGGAAACAACTCGAGCTATATGTATAATTACAAACATCCACAGAACAAGCCGGTGGACTCTGTTGTTGGGGTCTTGGCAGGCTCGGGCTGTTCTCGAGATTCTTCTGCCTTGTCGGCTTGTGCTTGAGCAGAATCTTCTTTTCTGGTGTCTCTTCGAGGAGTTTCCTCCTTGGCTTCAGTTTCTCTGGTGTCTACTTTCTCGGAAGCAGGTTCGGGATCAACTGGACTTTCTGTGACTGGGGCCTTCTCTTGCTCCTCGGTTGGATCCAATGCCGCCTTCGTCTTCTTGCTTTTCTTCAAGCCCAACTTGCCAAGGAGACCCTTCCGTTGCGTCTTTTCGGTGCTTTCGGTTTCGGAATGGCTTTTTCTTGAAAACCTAGAAAAGATGAAAATCAGTGAGTCCTGTAGGCTTCCTTCTTAATACCGACATGAAAGGATTGCAATCGCCCTACTTACTTCATTGTCGACGCTTGGAATCTCTGCTGCTGAGATTCGACACAATAATGTATGAAAAGGATGGATCAATGTGTTGTCTTCGCCAAAAAATGATTGCGCCATCCAACTGACGAGATCGCTTGCGGAAATAACTATTGGCGATAGGAGTTGGCGCACCTATTAAGTACAGAACGAACATGCTTCCATCAACGTTCATTTATGATATTCAGAGCGATAGTACAGCATTCGAATCCACTATGCTTTCGTACGCGCGCTTATATCTGCCCAGCTTGCGCGCCACCGAATCTTGTCATAGTGTATCACATGCTCTCACTTCATTAAAACCTGACATCGCACGTGCTCAGCCGCACTGCCTAATAATGACGAGTGCATCAGAAGCATAGCATCAGCCATAACCATCACACGCAGAATCCCCATGGTAAGAGATGGTGAAAATAGTCTGCACCGAAGCGTAAATGAATTCACAGATTCCTCCACTATCTTATCGGTGGGATCTTTGAGAAACGACGAGTTCGATCAACTCTCCAGAATTTCTGAAAGTAGTTCTTTGGAAGTCGAATCTCGACGGTTCGAGAAAGCCCTGAAAATCCGACATCGCGAAGCGTGCAAGCTATTAAAGGTAAGCTCGATAGACATGATAAAGCATGGTTGTTTGCATGAGTTGGGACATTCTCATTCAGCGATTCTTGTCTGGTTTCAGGGTGGCCAACATGCCTTGGCTATTAAATCCTTCGAACGTATACTGGCCGATCTGTTGACTCGCTTTGGAGAAACCCACGAGAGAGTAGGATCTGCACTTCATAATGTAGCAGTGGCGAATCTTCAGGCCAATAAGCTGAGGGACGCGAAGGATGCAATCGAAGAAGCCTTTCGGATTCGGAAGACAGCGCTGGGACCACGGCATCCCAAAGTGGGAGACACATTGGTTGAGTATGGGATCATTCTAATTGCCACAAACGAGCATGAAAAAGCATTGACAATTTTCGAGCGAGAGTTGAATATAAGGGTCGAAGAAGTCTTGCTGACCGAAGGTACTGCGTTTAGTCAAGGGTCCAAAGTTCGCCTTGCGAAAGCATGGCACAACATTGGATGCGTGAACTTCCAGCTCGGTCGGCTAGAGGAAGCCCAAGATGCATACAGAAAAGCCATTGAGCAGCAAAAGGAAGTGTTTGGGGAATGGGGTGGGGTACTATCAAAGAAAGGCGATGACGCAAAACCGGGATTTTTGACCATGGCATCGACCTTTTGCAACCAAGCTTACATTGAGCTGGAGCGGAGAAACTACGACGTTGCGCTTTCATTTTTTTGGGACTCGCTCAAAATTCAACGGGTATTACTGGAAGCCGACAACAAACTGATATTGACAACGATGCAGAATATTGGGTACTCCTACTGTTTGCAGTCCAATTTTGTTCAGGCAAGGAGGGTTTTCCAGAATCTCTCCATGTTGCAGCAGGAGTCCTATGTCGCAAATGCCAAAAAGGGTTGGCAGATATCCATCAAAAGTCTAATATACTGTCAATTACGACTCTCGGACTTTCAATCCGCCTTTGAATCACTTCAAGCATTGGAAAAATTAACGTGTGCGGAAGGAGGGTCTCGAGACTTGCAAACGACTCGAAAGCTCATGGGAGAAGTCAATCTTCGATTGAGGAAGCTTCCTTCTCTTGGGGACTACACAAGGTTTAGTTGCGGATCCTTTCAACTGGAGACTCCAGAAATCCGCGAAACCATCGATGTAGAAGCCTGGTTTCCGCCAAAACCATCGAACAGGAGCAAAATTTCGGGTCATAGAATGAGCTATGCCTAAAATCAATACAAGGCACACAACAATATCAACAGAAGCAATTGGTCCAAACAATAGATGATAGAATGCGGGTTGGTCATTACCGGCAAATGATCGCCGCAAACACACTCATTTCAACAAGTTGTTTGTGATATGTGAAACTAGTTGGGAGTCATTTCTGATTTTCTGTTCTTTCTGCCCAACTTTGAGCAAGTGAGAGCAACAGTGAATTGAGACAAATATACTAGACCATAGAGTCTGCACATAAACTCTTACTATAGAGAGGACAGAGTGTATTAGAAACAACTCAGCTCGGATTGCTTGTTTAGGATCTCGCCAGGTGAGTCCAAGGGGTCGGCTTGGATGTGAAAACGACTTATTAGGCTTTCGGCGAAGTTATGTCGTCCGTTGTGACATGTTCGTTACACGTGTTCTCTTCGTCGTGGTGGGTCATCCATTCGTTAAGAGTATAGCGCTCGGAGTATCCGTTTCTTAATGGACGGTGCCATGTTCCAAAGAATAGAACAATACCATCTTGCAGTAATTCTCTGCATGGTCAGCAGGAACACTTTCGACTATACAAATGCACCCAAATGTACTGGATTTTACGTTGTCATTCGTAAAAATTGCACTTGATGGAGAAAGAATCTGATGCCCCAAAACTTCTGATCGTAAAGGACTACTGAGTTGCCATGTAGAAGTTGAATCAGATAACAAACACACAATTTTACACAAAAACCAACCTCAACAAGGCCAAACTGGCAACCATCAATAATTTGTCCATAGCGTAGCCCCATGTAAAATCCCACTCACTTTTTTTCACCAGCTCATGAACCAATCTGACCTCTTAATCAATCAGAACCAACACGTTTCAGCAACACAATCACAAAGCGAACAACAGTACACTACTACAACCCAGTATAACCATGAATGTCCGGTGGTTGGGCAAGGGGTAGAAGGGAACATGAGCAAGACTGCGTTGTTTCCAGAATGGTCGACGGCCACGCCCTATGAGGTCGACGTCTCTCAACATCAAGAAGTCTATTCTGACGATTTAGGAGTTGCTCAAGATGTATTTGATGCTGCACTTCAGTACGATCACCACAAACGTGCGATGGTCATTTCGGACGGTCAACCTGAGCCGAAACGCCCGCGCACGCATGATGCGTTTTACAGTTCCGGCGCGAACAAGAAGGTCCATAATGAACAATGGGATGCCATGTTTGAAAGGTTGCGAGAGTATAAAGATAGATATGGGAATTGTCTCGTGCCCAAGCGCTTCACTGAAGACCCCAAGCTAGGAACCTGGGTCGAAACTCAGGTAAGTTTGACGTTCGCTTTTTTTTTTTGGAGGCATGCTCATCGCAAATTCTGAATTTTTTTCTTTGTTTTGTTTGAATTTCATAATATCTTAGAGAGTGCAATACAAACGATTAGCTCGCACCCAAGATGAATCTGGTCAAGAAATTATTCATCCCAACAAACGTTTGACTACAGAACGTCTTCAGAAACTGGAGTCCATAGGGTTTGCTTGGGTAGCCAAGTATGTCAAAAAGAGTAGTCCTAAAAGAAACCCCTCCGAAACTCTTAGCATCGGCGAGACAACAATGATGCAACAGGAGCGCCAGCAACAGCGGCGGCAGCGCCTGAACGAAGCCCTCTGGGAAGAAATGTATCAACGATTGGTGCATTACAAGGAACAGTTTGGTGATTGCCTCGTCCCCCGAAAATTTGAGGGGGATCCAAAGCTGGCCACTTGGGTCGAGACGCAAAGGGTATTGTGGAACAAGGAGATCAAGCAAGGTGGAACCTCGACACCACCACCTGCACAACCTGAGACTATGGATATGGAAGACGCAAAGTCGAAACGTTTGACAGCGGAACGAAAGCAGAAACTAGATGCATTGGGATTTGTGTGGTCGCTCCGTAGCAAACGTATCGATGATCACTGGGACGAAATGTTTCGTCAGCTCGTGGATTACAAAAAGGTGCATGGGGACTGTCTGGTCCCTTCTAGATTCGAATCCAACCTGAAGCTCGGAAAGGTATGTTACTGGTGGCAAGATTGAGTCATTTAGTTTCCTTCCAATCCTGATTCTTACTTTCCATGCTTTCGCACAAACAGTGGGTAGAAACACAACGCTACGAGTATACCAAGTTGCAAAGAAAGGCATCTTCTGTTGAGAGTGTCGCTTCCAACCGGAGTGAAGATGGCAGCGCAGACGAGTCCAAACCTCGAGCGACCAATCCCCGTCTGACCGAGGATCGTTTGAAACGACTTGAGGACATTGGGTTTGAATGGAAAGTAAAGAATAAGATGAAAAGATACTATGACAAGCAGTGGGATCAGATGTTCCAGAGGCTCCTACAATTCAAGAAGGTCAATGGACATTGCTTGGTTCCCAAACGGTATCTCCCCGATATGAAACTTGGTACTTGGGTCCACACTCAAAGGATTCAGTACAGGAAACTTTTGTCGAACAAGAAAGATGGCGAAGATGATGACATGTCGGGCAGTCAAAACTCCAATTGGATGGATGAAGAGAACGCCGCAATGAATGCTGGAGAAGAAGGGTCTTTCCGTTTGACTGAAGGGCGGCGCAAGCGCTTGGAAGAAGTGGGATTTGCGTGGTCGGCGCGAGAAGTAGAAAAGGGCACGGAAGTCGCCCGCGTGACTCGTAATACCTATGACGATCAATGGGATATTATGTTTGACAAGCTCAAGGAGTACAAAGAAGTTCACGGGGACTGTCTAGTGCCGAAACGGTATAAGGAAAATCCAAAGTTGGGCACGTGGGTGGATACACAACGCGTGCAGTTCAAAAAGCTCCAGAAGATTTTGGCCTCCAAGGGAAAGAACACGGAACCTACCATCGAAGCTCCTCCCGCGGAGTTTGCTGAAGCTGCCGCAAAGCCTTTAGTTGGGCGACTTACGGAAGATCGCATTCAAAGGCTTCAAAGCATCGGGTTTGTGTGGTCATTGAGAGATGATTGGCAAAAGCATTACGAAGAACTGAAAGGTATGGATATAGTTCTTTAGCGAAAGTATGAGTGATTCCCTTCTAATCAGATGGTTCCCTCTTTTTTTAGCATACAAGGCGGAGTTTGGTCATTGCAACGTTCCTGCTCGATATGAAAAGAATCGGCGCTTGGGAATTTGGGTGAGTGCTCAACGACAACAGTATAAGATCATGCGTCAAATGCCAGAGTCCGCAAAGGCCCGTCGGTCAGCACCATTGACAGAAGAGCGTATTGGCTTGTTGAACGACATTGGATTCACCTGGACCATCCGTTCACGTGATACCTTTGGGGAATCATGGAATCAGCGTTTTGAAGAGCTCAAGGAGTTCAAGCGGATCCATGGTCACTGCCTCGTGCCTTCGAGATACTCGGAAAGCCCAGAACTTGGAGTGTGGGTCGGCACACAACGAACACAATACCGTTTATACATGAGTGGACAGGAGAACGGAACTTCTACTACTAGCAGTATGAATGAAGATCGAATCCGTGCGCTTGAGGAGCTTGGCTTTGCATGGGGATTGCGAGGAGGGCGTGGCGGAAATCAATTGCCGATGGAAGAGGCGATTGCTGATGCAGAGGCGGGCGCTAGCAATGCAGGTATTGCGGTGAGCCAGAACCAATATTCCGGTGAAGAAGGGGAGCAAAGGATTGACCAGTATGTGGCGCACCAAATCTGATTATTTTCTCTCGAATAGTTGCGATGGATCAGGCTGTCATTGTGACATTAGTACTTCATGTTGTATAATTCATAACTAGTAGGCAAACCCGACCGATTTTGACCTCTCAATACGACCAGGACGGGATGTTCCGTAGAGGTTATCTAGGACTCCTTCGGCCACAACCAATCCATCAACAGCTGCCGATACTATACCTCCAGCAAACCCTGCGCCTTCACCTGCGGGGAACAAGTTCTCTGCTCCGGGTGCATGAAGTGAATCCCGATCTCGGGATATCCTTAGGGGACTGGATGTTCTTGTTTCAACTGCATGTAACAGTCCGTCAGGGTTATAGTACCCAGGCATGGTCTTCGAGAAATGATTTGTTAAGGCATCTTTCAAGGCTGCCGTAATCGCTGGTGGATAGAGTTCGTGGCAAGGGGCAGACTTGACTCCCAACCGATAGGAGGACGAAGGAATTGAGGAGGACAAGTGCCCGTCGCAAAAATCTGTGACTCTTTGGACAGGTACAGTCCAGTTACCGCCTCCCATAATCGATGCTCGACGTTCCATGTCTCGTTGGAATGCCAATCCTGCCATTACTCCGTGCTCTTCACGATACGGTTCCAGAATGGGATCATCTGGTGCGACTGTGACGACAAGGGCACTGTTGGCCCAGACAGAATCGCGCTTACTAAAACTCATACCGTTGACGCAAATCTCGTTTGGATCTGTCGATGACGGAACAATCTGCCCCCCTGGACACATACAGAAACTGTAAACACCTCGGAAGCTTCCGCAACTATCGTCTGCCTTGTCTGTCGCCAACCTATAGCTCGGAACTGGGAGCTTGCCACGATGTTGAGGTGGGCTTCCTCCAAAATACTCCAAATTGACTGCATCAGTGGTGGACTTTCCAGTCTGGACCGACGGTCCCCATTCATCGCCGTATTGAATGTCGTTGATCAATTTCTGTGGATGCTCGATCCGAAAACCGACAGCAAATCCTTTTGCCTCAAGCTGAACTCCGCTCGTGTGAAGAGTTTCGTACACATCACGGGCTGAATGTCCAGTCGCCAGGACAGTGGCGTCGGCGTAGATTACTCGGCTACCACTTTCATCCTCAACTTTCACACCTTTGACAACACCATCTTCCATCAAAAGATTGGTCATTTTGGTTCCAAAGTGTATTTCACCTCCAATGTCTTGCAAGTGTTTTCTCAAATTCCTAAGAAGTCGGACCAGATTGTCGGTTCCCAAATGGGGGGATCCTTCCCACAGAATATTGGATGGGGCTCCAAACTCAACCAACTTTTCCAAAACGAAACGAACATTCTCAGAGTTTCTTCCAATGCGTGTTGTCAGTTTGCCATCGCTCCATGTTCCAGCACCCCCCTCACCGAAGGCAAAGTTGCTTTCTGAGTCTAGCGATCGTCGATGTATCAAGGCACCGATATCGCGTCCTCTACGCTCGACCGGTTGTCCTCGATCAATGAGAATTGGCTTCACTCCCCTCAAGGCAAGCTGGAGCGCGCAAAACAAGCCGCTTGGGCCAGTGCCAACCACGACGACTCGTTTCGCCTTTTCGCTGGATGTGTCATCAATTGAAACATCCGTCTGAGCCTGGATTTTCTTGGTTGTATCAATGTTCAAACGCTCAGATCGACCGGGTTGATGTTTCCATCGCAAGTTGCGAGCCTGCTGCTGAGTCACTGTAATGTCGACCACGTATTGAAAGGTTGGATTGTCCAGCTTTTTGCGAGCATCCAACGACCGCCGTACGACTTCGATGGGTGGCAATTCCTCCATTGCCAACTTCTCTCGCAACTTTGATTTCAGCGCTTCTGGAAACTTTGTGGCCAGACCTTTTGTCTTTCTGGAATCATCATTTTCTTCCCTCTCCAAGTCATCTGGATGGACCGTAACGCCATATAATCTCCAAGTTTCGAGAGCATCTGGGGTGAAAGTAGGTTTCTTGACTTTTGATTTCTTCTTTCGGTTCTTTTTCGGTTGTCCTATTTCTTCTGGAGTCTTGGACTCGGACGCGACAGCTCTGGTAGCATCGAGACTTAAAAGATCGAATGCATGACTTGAGTAGGATGGTCTCTGATGGTTTGGCGAGACAAAGGATGTTGCCAGTTGGAACAGCGATACCAGCAAAAGAACCGAAACAACAAGTGTGCTTTCACATATGAACGGGGTCTTCTTCATCTTCTTTCCGACCTTGCTTGACATGAAGGTTGTTGATACTTTCCTGTGTTTTTTCTTTGTTTCGAATTCGGATGGTTGATGGGTTTGTCTGTAGTCCAATGAGTCGTGCAGGGATAACGACCAGACATCAACGTGACTAAAATGGGTCCCGTTCGTGAATCAAGGAGGCCCTTTTTGTCACTTGGCAAGATGGTGGTTCCCAGATGTTCCAACTAGTTTCAATCGTTCATGTTTGTAACCATGAAAGACCGACGCCCAGGAAGCAATACCATAATAATCCAACCACTCCATCATGGTTCCTACAGTGAAACAGCTGTATGACGGCCGTGCCGGTTGCTTTTGGAATGGTATGCATTGCTAGTAGCCATCGTCAGATTTGTTGATCTTGCATATGCATCATTTCCTTTTTTTTTCTGATCCATCATCTATTGCTTCGTTTTTTCAATAGCACTGTGTTGTCCCATATTTGGAACGATCGGCCTTGTTTGGCGATCTATTTACAATTTTGTGTATCCATGTGGGACAGTTCTGCTGCAGCGATGCATGGTTGGTGTATGTTGGCGATACTTCTGCTGTTCCTTCGGCTGGCCATACGAGGACGATTCCTTTGTCGGTGCCAAGGCCTTGGGTAATTTTGAAAAGGAAAGCGGCAAGCACATGGAGAAGCATACGGATTGGGTGAGGGCAGAAGACTTGTATCAATTCAAAGGAAAGCGACCCCAATTGTTTGAAGGCGAAATTGAACCATCCGATCTCTGTCAAGGAGCCGTTGGCGACTGTTGGTTGGTCGCAGCCTTTGCGTGTGCCTCCGAATTTCCAGATATGATTCGCCACATGTTTCTCACAAAGGAGTATAACCCACGAGGGCTCTATAAGATTCGAATATACGATCCGCAATTGAAGAAATGGGTCATTGTGACTGTAGATGATCGCATCCCATGCAAGAAGAAGACCAACCGACCTCGGTTCATGGAACCCAATGGGAACGAATTATGGGCAATTTTACTGGAAAAGGCCTACGCCAAGCATTGCGGAAGCTATGCAGCTATTGATGGTACGACTTGTTGCGTGTTACTAGACTATGATTCAGAATGGAATTGAAGCACTGACCATGAACTTCATCTTTTCTCTTATTTGAAGGAGGCTTTGTGCTTTGGGGTTGGCTCTCCATGACGGGTGATCACGTGTTTCAAATGTCCCTAGACTCAAAAACTGGGAAAAATTGGAAACGGGAGGATATGGTCGCTTTGCAGAACCCCAAAGACAAACGTGCTTGTGGGTTCAAAGGCACGAAAGAAAAGTACAGCAACGACCAAGTCTGGACCCTTCTTCGAAAGTACGACCGACAAAAGGCCTTGATCAGTGCTAGTATTGGAAAGGTGGCGTTTCGCGACAATGATGGTCCTGCTGGAGAGCAAATGCTGGAAAGGGAAGGTTTAGTAGCTGGTCATGCATATTCCGTTATTTCGGCAATGGAGGTCACTGAAACGATCGGAGGTTTACCCAAACCAAACGGCAAATCGTTCAAGCTTTTGAAACTTCGAAATCCTTGGGGATCGTATGAGTGGAAAGGACACTGGAGTGACAAGAGCAATTTGTGGAAGAAATACCCGAGTATTGCCAAACAATGCGGCTACGTGGAATCTGACGATGGAAGCTTCTGGATGGAGTTCAAAGATTTCAAAAAAGTTTTCACGCGAATCAACATTTGCGACCGAGATACATCCAGAGATTCGTCCTTGGACGTCAATGAGGATAGCGGGTGGTGTGGAATTGTTGGAGGATTCTGCATTGGTTGCGGAAAATTCTGGTGTCTGTGCCATGGATTCAGAAATTTGTATTTCTCACATGAAAGTACGGATGAAACCTTGGACGCAAATGAGAAGTACTGTTGGATATGTTAGAATGAGTTGTTCACAATTATATGCTTTAACCATGTTGATTTAGTAGTCTTGATCACACTTCAACTCTACCACCACTGGTGGACTTGGTCGACTTGATTGACTTGATTTCGAAGAGAAGCGTATCTTCTGACTCCATCGACCAAAAAATGAGAATGCTGCCATCATTGAACACACGTCATCACAATAGTACTCCAAGTACGTAAGGATGGACGCAACATCCGACATTACCACCTCCTGTCCCGATGATGTGGTTGACAGCTCACATAACTGAACAACTGTTGCTCAAGAAACAAGTCTTGTGAACATCCAAGAATCATCCAAGTCTTTATATCCAGTCAACAATGAAGCTATCTTTCCTTCTTCTGACAGCTGCTGCAATTGCTGATACAACAAATGGATTCGCTCCTGTTGGGCCGAAAGCTAGTCTTGTGGGTGGTAAGTTGTGACTGCTGAGAATCCAGTCGTAGAACGCAATAACAAGAACGAATCTCATCCTCAAACATTTCATGGTGCTTCTTCAGCTCCGTTTTCCATGAGCAAAGTGCCTTTCTATGCTCAAGATGGAAAATCGTCCGAGGAAGCCTCAGAGGCAGCAGCCGCTACAAGTGGAAAGTCATACGACGACGAGATTGAGGAATTAACGAAGGACGAGGTTCGCAAATTGAAAAAAGCTTCCAAATTTAAAACCGCTGGCGGTGTAGAATACGCTCCATGGATGAATATCTCACCCGAAGATGAAGAAGAAATCAGAAGAGTAATGAAATCGAAAGCCAATGCCCGTCGTAAACGACAATTGGAAGAAGCTTCAGCTTCTGGTGCGCTTATTATGGACAGTCAGGCACAGGAACTTAGCGGTGGAGGGCTCCAAACAAAGGTAATTGGAGGAGATGTCGAATTAGAATGGACGACAAAATCCGAAGCTGCCACAAAAGGGTTCCAGGTGAAGCGTCGTGCTGCTCGCACTGAGGAGTTCAAAGTGATTGCTTCTTATGAAGACTGGGGACCACTTGCATCCAAGGGAACAGAGGGCGGATCATACAGATATCTCGATACAAATGTTACTCCAGGAGGCTGGGTGTACCGTATCACCGAATGCGAATCGAATGGATCAACAAATGATATCTGCCAAGCTCTTGTTGACGTGCAAACAGAGGAAGAACAAAGAGGAGCAGTGATTGCTGCTGTCGGAATTTCTGTATTCGCCATCGCTGCTATTGCTGCGGGAATTCTTCTCGATCCCGTTGGAGGATACTAAGCTCTTTGTAACGTACGTTATGCATAGACACATAGTTAGACAATTCCAACGATATTTGCACATGTGGCCAATCATTCTTTCCAGCACCTGCACCCAACTACAACAACCGCACTAATATAGCAAAAGAACAATGTTCTGATTCTTAACTTCCAGTCTATTCTTTTGGTAAAGTAAAACCCATGGCAACTTTTGTGTTGAATAGGGTTTGCTTTGCAACTTTATTTGCGGCATCGGCTCCTTCCTTGAGGATTTCATTCAGTTTATCACTGTCTCCGCGAATCTCGTAATATCGTGTCTGAATTGGTTCTAAATGATTGACAATCGCATCAGCAAGCATAGGTTTGAACTCTCCCCAGGTCAAGTCTTTCACCTCTTCGATAATATCCTCCTTGGTCCGATCTGGCTGCACTGCCGAGTAGATGTTCAATAGGTTCTTAGCTTCAGGTCGATCTGGGTTGTCCCACTCAATACCCGGAAAGGCATCTGTCTTGCACCTTTTGATCTTCTCTCTGATCTTCTCTGGTGGATCCAGGAGATTGATTCGTGAGTTGTCATTCTCATCACTCTTGGACATTTTGTTGGTTCCGTCCGTCAGACTCATGACACGAGCTCCTTCCTTCATGATGATAGGGTTGGGTTCAATAAAGACAGGCCGTGATGGAACTCCAGCAGCCTTGCAACGCTTCTTGTACTTATTTCCTTTGCAGAACATGTCGTTGAAGCGACGGACTATATCACGTGTGAGCTCAAGGTGTTGGCGTTGATCTTCGCCAACTGGAACTCTATTAGATTGATACAAAATTATATCCGCTGCCATTAATACTGGATAGTCAAGGAGACCGACGCCTACCGATTCCCCTTGCTTCTTCGACTTTTCCTTGAACTGGATCATTCTTTCCAACCAGTTCATCGGCGTGACACAGTTCAACAACCAAGTTAGCTCGGAATGAGCAGGAACATGAGATTGAACGAATATCTTCGATTTGGCAGGGTCGATTCCTGAATGATTCAAAGAGATCGTACATTGAGAGGTAAGATACTGTACCCCCAAAGAGAAATTTGCATGCAAGGAACCAACTAACCTGCTGCTAGGTAAACTGCTGCACTGGAGAGTGTGTTTTCTTGCAATTCCATTGGGTCATGAGGCATTGTAATGGCATGGAGATCCACGACAAAAAAGAAATTCTCAACAGGAACGACATTTCCCTCTTCGTCCGTATGTTCCTTGTTTTGAAAATCCACCCATTGCCGAATGGCACCTAAATAGTTTCCTAGGTGTAAACTCCCTGTGGGCTGGACTCCTGACAAAACCCGTTCCACTCTAAGCTTCTTTTCTCTTGGTTGCTCTTCCGGGGCGGCTGTTGGTTCAACTGTAGCAGACGCCAATCTTACAAATTGGCGAGTGGGGTTGTATGTAGGCTTGACAAATGCAGAGGCTTTTCCTAAAATGGTTAATAGTGCAACCATGTTTGTCGGCAAAGAAATCCTCATGTTCTTCAATAAGCTTGAGTTGTGACGATGTTTCCTTCGAATTCGTTGGAAAGAATAGCAAGAAAGAAACCTTTTTTCGTTTCGAATGAAAGAAGCAAAATATGCCCTTGAGCCAGTTGTATCAAGTGCAATGGGTAATAGTTTTATAGAAGAACTTATCGGTGGCCATCCTTTGGACTGACGTTTCTTGATGACAACAAAGGGAAACCCAGGTTTGGATCCAGGTAAAATCTTCTACTGTGTTTGACGTACAAAATTTCTGTCCATCGTCGGTTTTCTTGAAAATGTGATGCCATGACAATGGCCTGAAATCACAATTTTGTGAACTTGGACGTGATGAAACGGTGTTTGTTAGCATCCTTAGCTTCTATAGCTAATTCGAAGGGTACCATGAACCATGTCATGACGGATAAACCTGTCTTACGTGGAGTCTGCTTTGATATGGATGGCACCTTGACCATTCCCAACCTCGATTTTGGAGAAATGTACCGACGGTGTGGTGTGGATAGATCCAAGGACATATTGAAGGAAATTGCACTGATGACTGAAGCAGAGCAAAAGATCGCTTTTGACAAAATTGACGAACTGGAAGAAGAAGGGCGTCGAACGCTAGAACTGATGCCAGGGGCGTTAGAATTGACCTCCTGGTTGAAAGCACACAACATTCCAATGGCTTTGATAACTCGAAACACAAGAAAAACCGCCAATGTCTTGACCAACAAGCTGTTTCCTCCCAACATTTTCGATTCAATTATCACCAGAGACGCCGATTATCTTGCCAAGCCGAACCCTGATGCACTGCATGCCATTGCAAAAGAATGGTCTGTGGAATTGCCATCGGAAGGAATGGTTATGGTCGGAGACTCGGTTCATAATGACATTGCATTTGGTAGAAATGCTGGGGTAGCCACTGCTTTGCTGGATACAGACGATACTATGGGAATGCTGGAACCCAAAGCGGACTTTATCATGTCGGATTTGACTGCTTTGCCTCATCACCTGTGGCAGAACTACAACATTGAAAGTCCATTGGGAACTTCTACACCCACAAAATTGCTCAAATATCCGTATCCGGAACCAACCACAGATCTTACAAAGGGCGCTGCAGCGGGCGATCTAGAATCCATTCGTACGCTTGCGTCACAAGCGGGCGGCGGCTTTGATATCAATGCAAAGGATGAAACTGGCAATACAGCGCTGATTTGGGCTGCTGAAAACAATCATCAGGAACTCGTCCAATGGATATTGTCTGAATTTCAGAACAACGTTGAGTTGGATCATAGAGGCTACCTAGGGTGCTCTGCGGTTCTTCGGGCCTCGCGCCGAGGGCATTCTGAAGTGCTTCATGCGCTGATTCAAGCTGGTGCCAACTTGGACTTGCCGAACCAAAAACTACAGTACCCACTCCATTTTGCCGCTTTTCAAGAGCACCAAGATATTGTAGAGCTATTGTTGGCACATGGAGTTAATACAAGAAGTCTCGATCGAAAAGGCAGGACCCCGGCGGAAGACACCAAGAATGAGCCGATCCGGAAGATGATCCTATCTAGCAGATAGCATTGGCCGCACCTCTATTGAAAGATTGTGAAATACCTTATAGTTCATAGTATTCTTGACAAACATGATTTAGTTCACATGTCTTTTAGACAACCTCCAACAGTGTATGATCAATGGTCGGTTGATAGGGGTTGGGACGCAAGCAAGCAATCCAATCCAATGAGTCATCCCTTTTGTTGATGAGAAGTGACCCGGATATGAGGCAGATCACATCCCCCCCAAAATATACGTTCCAGCTTCTACTCAGGACTGTACTTGGGATGATTTGTTTCGATTCATCGAGGGCTTTTGCAAGAAACAGAGACGCGAGATGAACAGCATGAGAGAACCTGATACAGCTGCCGCAAACGAGCCCACCGCCGATGCACCAGCCTCCTCGACGGCAGGCAAGATGGAAGGGGTGCCAGCAACAGCAACGACCGACGAAAACGTGAAAGATAGTCTCCTTGAAAAAGACAAGGATGCAAATAACCCAATTCCAACCGAGGACAATGGAATCAAACCTGAATTGGAAGCTCAAGGGATGACTGGATCAGAGGAGGCACCGAAAGAGCCACTGGTGCACGTGGGCAGCGAACGTAGATCTACACGGGCGGCCTCTACTGAAGGGTCTTCAAATAGTAGACGAAAATGGATCTTGATGGTAGGCTGCGGAATTTGCTTATTTCTTGTAATTGTGTCACAAGCGGTTGTGATTGCATTTCTTGTCACCGAGGACGACGATGACGAACCCTCTCGTGGTGTTCGAGATGAACCTCCAGCATCTCCAACCCAAATCCCGACACTGAGACCATCGATTGCTCCAGCGTCAGCATCTGGATTCCGTTCGATCAGCACAGCTCCAGGAGCTGTGCGTCTCAGGGATGTGTCGAGCTGTGACGATTGCTTCGAGGAGGTAGCTGTACCGGGACAGTACTTTCTTCCGTGGAATTCTCTCTATGCCGTAACAAGTATAGAGATAGAATCCGACGGCAGCGTCTCTTTGCACAACGAAATCATAGGATATCTTAGCTATATCCATGTCATCAGAATGGATCTTGCGCCAAACGATCAGGGTAATATATATCTTCTGTGGGAACCAGAAACAGGAAACGGTATTGAGCGACAGCAAGTTGACGATGCCGCCAAGGTGTCTATAACTATATCTTGGGAAAACATCGTTCCATATGGATACTCCATTGACGAAGCATTCAAAGTCAATGCGCAAGTGACAATTTCAGAAGGAGAAGTCCGAATCTGTTTTGGGGAAGGAGACGTCGGCGGACTTGAATTTGAGACAGCGCTGACAAACTACACCAGTAATGGGTTTGCTCCAGCCACTGGGGACGGTTTTTCGTCAGATGGCTCCTCGAATCAGTTTCCAAGCAATACCTGCCAGACTTTTGCTGACACAATGGGCGCTCCGACTGCCAATACGGCATCGCCAACGTGGTCACCAAGTTCTGGTCCCACCAACCCATCTTATGCCGGTTTTACACCTCTATCATCTGTGCCAGAGGCAGAACCTTTAGAGACGGTCGCAGATTGTGATGATTGCGTTGAAACGATCGAAATGCCGTTTGATTTCCGATGGGATGGAAATTATAGTATCGATCAGATCGCTGTTGCGAGCAACGGGTATGTCCAACTTCTTGGAGATTGCAATTTGAGTTGCCCCCAAGTCAACGTAATCAAGATTGATCTAGATCCAGGAATGAGCGACAACAAGATGAGTGTTAGTTCTTTTCAGCGCAGTAGGAATGAACCTCTTATCATCTCTTGGGAAGATGTACCCGTCTACAGCTATACGAATTCGAGCATCAGTGGCCAAGTCGTAATACACGCTAGCGGGAGAATGGACATTTGCTGGGGATCCATCTCTCTTCCATCACCGGACATTGTATTCGAATCCAATATTGTGGACTCTTCGGATGGATCATTTCAACCGGCAACTGGCCCTGCCTTTGATTCCCGTGGCCAGTTGCAACAGCCCATCGCTGCAGAGTTCACCTGCCAAACGTTTGTGGGTACGATTTCCAATATTTTCTTCCAGATGCTGTCGCAATCCTAACTTTCGCCTGTTTTCAATTTGTTTTCAGAGCCTTCAAAGAATCTTCCTTCACCACTCTATGACAGAGAATTCGTTTATCTGAAAGATATACCAGGGTCGATAAAGTTAGAAACGGCATCTAGCCTGGACTATGGATTTGATGTTTTCATTGTTGATGTCCCAATCCAGTGGTTTGGTGGAATATCTACAGATACGCTATTGGTCTCTAGCAACGGTAGAATTCGGATCGATGCATACCCGTTGGAATGCTCGGAATGCGGAGAGGTTCTCGTCGCTGCTGCAGATCTAGACCCATCACAAAAGGGTGAAGTTTGGTTTTATAACAACACATCACAACAAGTGGATGCTCCCATCGATCCAGAAGTAGTCTATTCTGTTTCGTTTGAAGACGTGGAAGTTTTCGGTTACGACACAAGCAGCATTAACGCTCAAGCCCATTTCTATTCCAATGGGACGATTGAGTTGTGCTGGGGACCTTCCTCGACTAGAGGAATCAGCATTCGTGCGGGTCTCTTTGACCCTCGTTTCAATATCAGTCTGCCGGCGTGGGGTGAGCCCTTCGACTCAAGTGGTTCCACTATTCTCGGAGAATGGCCCACAGGTCTATGTCAAGCATTCTATGTTGCCGCATCACCACCAACTATTGGGCCAACTTCGTTCCCGACATTCTATCCCACCAACAATGAAACCTAGTATGGGCAACGCTGCGTTTCAACAATGGGGTTCTGTGCTACGACAGAGGCTGACGTGCTGAAGGTTGCTCTAAATGCTCATTTTGGCAATACAATTGGAGTAGTATGCGGTCAAGGTTTTATATAGCACGAACAATATCCCTTTCGCAAACCAATGTGTGCTGTGATGAGTACCCTTCAATGAGCTTTTGGAGAGCCCGGACCGCAGGAGCTATTTATTAAACTGATGAAGTACTTGCTCTCTTCAAGGAAATCATCAGATTCTGATATTTACAATTGAACACAACAGGATCACCACTGCTCCAACAGAAACCAGTTTCCTTCTTCGCCATTGACGATGCTGAAACCGCGGCGTCAGGTGCTCTTCGTAGATGCCGTCACCGCTATCCAACTCTCGTTGCTTAGCTGTATTCAAGCACTGACACGGTGGTTGATGTAGGCAAGCATTGCCGTATCCGATCCGACCCAAAGCTTGGTTGCCACTTGACTGGTTCTGGCACGGCTCGCATTCCAAATCAGGCTTTCGCAGCAGATTTGCCATGAGAATACCCTTGGCGAACTTCTGTGTTGCCAACGCATTAGAGCTGATTTGCTTTTCTGTTTAGACAACCGGCTTGACAAATCGTCACGTTGTTTTTTGCGAGGTGTTTGAAGATGGAGCTTTGTTCAAGGCTATTGACTCTGGCGAACTTTGGGGACTTAAGGCTGACTACTACTATGGACACGTGATTTCATCTACTGCAGAAGTCCACTATAAACTGATTGGGTAAATGGGGAGATATGAATGAAATGCACCCGTGGCAAAAGCAACGAATCTAGTTCTCTTTCCTTTTTTGAAGCTTTCTAACCAGCCCCCCAATTTTCTGCAAGGTTCGAAAACGGAATGAAGGCTTATACGGCATGGCTTCTGGGAAGCCTAAATTCCGGCCAACTCCATAAAAGAAACCAAAAGCACCACCAAGGCCCCCAGTGTTTCCCTGACGCCTGTCAGCAGTGTAAAAACCAAATTCCTTGATCTTTCCATCCTCCTTGAAATCCATATGGAAGACTTGGGGAGGTAAAGTCAATTCTTTGCCTTCGTTCCTGACTCCCGCAAAATCTTTAATCTGCCTGGGCAGTTTGACGTTGAAAGAACCAAACTCTATTTGGTTGAAGCGGGTCCACATGGAAGCCAAATAGGTTCATCGTGATGTCAAATGACTCCTCAAGCTTAAAACTGCCAAGTGCGTTGAGATATTCGTCCTTTGGGAGAGGACCGACCACGGCTGCACAGAATTCAAAATCATCGGCCAAGCATTCGCCCCCGTCCTTGGTGCCGAAACCGATATCTGGCCCCAGTATCTTCTTTGCCCGTTCGACGAGATCAGTCGGTGGAATACGGAAAGTAGATCTGGCGAAGGCATTGGCTTCGTCAACCGTCTCCGCTGGTCTTGCTGTGGAAACTGTAGCACCCAGTTGGGCTGACTGACCTTTCCGCCGTGTTTGTTGAATTGGATTTGAAGCACTAAATCCGCATGAAAGCCCAATTAAGGATAAAATAGAAAGCACATAGCGAACTGAACGATTCATCATTGTCAGAGTTTGTTTTTGGTGTCTACTAGATTTTATCACAACTTTCTGAGTTGTCAATGTTATTACTTCTGTCTCCTTTGCATCAAATGTGTTGGGAAGGATTCTCTATGACGCAGTCGTCTTCGTTGGCACCACGAAACACTAAGCCAGCTCCTTTTCTGCAACTCCAGTCTTCTTTTGATAAAAAAACTACATAACCAAGCCCTTCCACGTGGAAGGATCCCAATTGTATTCGTCAATCAAATCCATATCACAAACTAAGGAACAGCATCTCGTCCTGAGGAACAGCCACTTAATATATGCTACTACTTACAAACCATCGTAATGCTCTTCAGTAAAGAAAGGAGCATAGTGTTCTCAACGTTGACCGCATTAATACTTTTGGACTGCTCAATTGCCTTTTTCCTGCCATCAAGATCCAAAGCTTCAGATGACAACTCCAGCTGCTCTTCGACAATACGAGACACTATCTTGGACTCAAAAACCCCACGGGATCTAGAATCCTTCAAATCATGGTCGCAGGAAAGTGGGGTGTTGCTCGCTGATGGTCTGACTTTATCATCATCACCGGACGGCGGCGAGGACTGGTCTCTTTCTCTATCGAAATCACTCGAAGAAGCCCAATGCCTTCTTACGGTACCCAATTCTTTGATTTTATCTTCCACCCAAATTCGAACCGAACTGGGCACCGAAACAGCCAAAGCGCTGGATTATATGAAATCGAAAAAGATCGACGATCAAAGTCATCAATTCCTACTTTGGATCCGACTCCTTCAAGAATTTGAAAAGGGGGAGGAATCTCGCTGGCATGGCTGGCTACAATCGATGCCGAGAACCTTCAATTCCGCCGTATCCATGGATGAGATAGAACTAGAGTGTCTTCCACCCTTCGCTTGGTCGCTTGCCAAAATGGTACGCTTTCACTACCAAACCTTTCTGGAAGCTCTTGACCTCGTACAGGATGGCTGCCTCAACGACGAGACAAAAGGTGATTCGGAGTTGTTGCTTTGGATGTTCAACGTTGTCTTTACTCGGTGTTGGGGCAAAGCTGACTTCGACGATGAAAATAGACATGATTTAGTACCAATGGGCGACATGTTCAATCACGGAGAACCGGCAAATGTGTTTATTGACTACGACGAAGAGACGAACGATTGCAATATTGTTCTCAAACAAAATGCCGATCCAAGCACTGCACTCAAGTTGTCGTATGGGCATGCTACGACGCCATCCAAATTCCTCAGTATCTTCGGATTTGTGGACATGACCCAGCCCAAAGTGTTTTGTCAAATCTTGGTGAGTGATCCTTCGCAACGTCACGTTGACATGGGTTATGACACCGACAAAATGCTGTTTGACACGAGAGATGGCACTATTTCCGAGGAAGTTTTCGATGTTACCTTATACTCCATTTTGGAGCAAATCCCTGAGATCCAAGAAATCTTCTATCAAGCACATAGAGGGGGCAACAATGAGACCAAAGCTGGGTTGCGTCGCCAGTATCATCTCGAAACATGTATTATGATTAAAAAACACATTGACTTCACGCTGAAGATACTGGATGAGCTCTTGGAAAAGATTACGACTCTGGATCAATCCAAGCACCCACGCCTTGACGCTATATACAGACACAACATATTTTTCCACAACACATTCTGGAAGGCGCAACAGCAAATAAATTCAATGATTCAAGAAGAAATGGAATCCAGGAAGAAGTAGTTTAACTTATTGTTTGCAAATCTGAACCATTGCCAGCGATTACCTATTCGTCCTTCAGCTTTCTGTTGTCAACACCTTTTCGTATTCTAGTAAGGTAAACAACTCCTCCAATCAGCGCCATCAACGCAACGACAAGGAGGGGAATGAGGTGACCATTGATCGTATGCGGAAGGTCATTGTAAGGCCCGATCCCCACTATTTGCGAGTCCAACGATTGAACGTAGGAGAGCACAGTCGAACCAAAGCGGTTCCGAATGTGAAACGCAATCGTCCGCGCCGCAAAATCGACATCGATCAGTCCGTAGTTCAGTCCGATAAAATACTCCCCCGGTGCATGACGATGTTGATGGAAATTTGACAGAAGAGGTTCGCACATTGCGCCATACAACTTGGGTTCTCCACAATGATGCGTCAATCCGCTGCTTGTGATTTCCATGTAACCTTCCTTTCCCGAAATTTCAGCATGGTGGACATCGCCACTCAAGAAGAAGACTGGCGGAGCTGTGTTTGCTTCAGTATTTCCACTAGAATAGTGGTGCTGCAGCAAGCTCCATAATCGTTCTTGCTCTTTCGGAAAGTGACCCCAGCTTTCCATACTGGGATTTGTAGTAAACACCTGAACGCTGCTGGCAATTAGAACGACTTCTGTCTGATCTTCATTCCGTGCCTCTAGCAACGTCTTTTCTAACCACTTCCATTGATCTTCACCCAGGAAATCATTCTCAGCACAGTTGGCCATTCCCCAAAGCCAAGCAAATTTGTGCAAATACAGTCCTGCCGTCAACCATCTCGTAACGCAAGCAACCACATTTCCAAATGGGATCTTCAGTGCGACCGAGGGAATGCAGTGATCATCTCTGAACCATCGAGTATCCAACATTATTAGTTTGACCTTTCCTTCAATATCTACAGAATGGTAAACCCCCTCATGAGAATGGGGTTCGTAACCGAGAAATTCCCAGAACACATCTTGTCTCTCTTTCCGCTTGGGCACTGAATTGCCAGAATCATTGCCACCGTAATCGTGATCATCCCATGTCCCATATATCTTAACACCACTTTTCATAAAGGCACTGTAGCCGATCGTTGCATTGTCTTTCAGCTCCTGAAATCCTTGTTGGATCTCAGCTGGTTCTGCAGGTCCATATCTTTTCTTACCCGTGATAGGGTCCCGACCTGACGGATACATTGCATCTCCAGTCCAGACCCAAACATCTGGATTTTCGTTTTGAATGACATTCCAAATCGGTGGTCTCGAGGCCCTCTTGTTCTTGTGACAGGATCCGAATGCAATCCTAAGTCGACTGCCTTGTGTCTGCACTTTCTCGGCTGAAACTCCTGCCACAGCTGTGGCACCAAGGAAAAGAGCTTGCACAAGGATGATCCATCGTGAAAACACACCCGCCATTGATTCAGACTATTAACTAGCAGCGTGCGCTGTTCTCTACTATGCCTGGTATTGCTCTCGTGAACAAGTCTAGCAATCAGCCGAAATGCGTTGGATGGACAACCCCTGACATTTTGGGTCCAGAATCAGTTTAAAGGGGGATCTTCCCCAAACCAAAATCCGCGAACCTCTGTTGCCAGCCCATGTGGCAATCCTACTTACGTCATTCTGACTTTTTAGATTCTCTATTTCTGCGACCACCGGTGCAACGTCATTCACACCTCATGTTTTTGCCATCTGGTCAGCATTGTTATATGAAGTCGAACCTTGTGCCAGCTATTGCACGATGAAAAATCGAATGGAGAATGCTCTGATCGAACCGTAAGCGAATTCACACGCAACCCCGTCTTCAAAGCCTCCGTGAAAAAGTAGCGATGACAGGATTTTCCGTGCCTCTCACTGTGAGCATTGGCGGATCCCAAAGCCTTTGTGACACCAGATTTCAGTTCCATGTGGAATGTGAAGTTCTCATCGTATCTCTACTTAACAACTAAAAAGTGGATCAGAAGTACGCAGCTGGTGTTATTTACGGCAAAAAGATGGAAAAGCTTTAGAGAATTGCACGAGTGGATCAGAATTATTTGATTGCTGAATGAAGAAAACGGTTGTGGGAATGCCTACCTACCAGAAGCCCCGTATGCAAAGCACCAAACGAATCGGCCTTCTGCCTTGAGAACTGAAGGCGCGACATGAGAAAAGTCATCTACGCCTTCATCCCATAATTTTTTCCAATGAAAATCAGTTTGCACAAAACCTCTGCTACCATGTTCGACGAATCCAACTACGTTCAGTTCCCATGGAAACTACACAAACTGCTTGATGAAGCTGATAGCAATGGTCTCAGCGCTATCATCTCTTGGCTTCCAACAGGAAATGCCTTCCAAGTGCATGACAAGAAGGAATTCGCTGAAGTTGTGATGCCAAAGTACTTTCAATCCAACAAGTACAAGTCCTTCCAGCGAAACCTAAACCTTTGGTGCTTTCAAACTCTCACAAAGGATCCTAACAAGGGTGCTATCTTCCACCCATACTTCATTCGCGGTGATACTGATCGATGCCATCTTATGAAGCGAATCAAGGTCAAGAAGAATTCCATGTCTCAGAAGATCAGCTTGGCAGAGCTAAAAGCTTCTTCCACCCCCTCATTGCAGGAATCACCTTCTCTCAAGTCAAGTACCAACTCTATGACCAGTTCAGACTCTGCACTGTCCTTTGGTGCCCCTCATCTTGCCCTGCTGGCCAGTGCTGCTTCCCAGAACCAAGAACAGAACAACCATCAGCAAAATCTGATGCAGCTTCTTTCCGCGCCACAGATGCAAAAGAGTCCGATGGCTCAGTCGAATAATGAACAAGCCGCTGACTTACAAGCGCTGCTGAATTCGCTACTGTTAAGTCAGTTGACAGGAGGCAATACCAATTCGTCTTCGAATCAAGCACAGAACCACTCGCTCGGTCTTGGTTCCAGCGAAGACCAACTGAAATTCCAAGTAGGTCTTGCCCTGATAGCCAGTGCCGGCTCTGGTATGCAACTTGGTTCCAACTTTCTTTCCAATGCGGGATTGCAGCAACTGAATCCAAGCGGGGGGAATTTTGACTTTTCAGCTACCCCGATGTCTCTGAAACGAGAAGCGAAGGAGTAAGAACATGACCTACGATTTTGCACCTATAAGAAATAAAAAATAGATAGTATAGTTCAAAACATTCCGCTTGTCCTCTCCTTGTGTTCAGCCGTTCTGCACCCACTATTACAGAAGCTCCCCAGCCCTACTAGTATAGCTCAGCCGGCTGCACCAACTATAGTAGAAGCCTACGAGAACAATAGTGCATCATCATTTTCAGACAATATCGCTATAGCATTCTCTACCAAACCTCTAATTTCATGTCTTTGACTCTTTGCCGTACGCAGCTTCCTTGTGGTCTTCAAATAGTTGCTTTAAGGCATTAACATAGTCCTTGTGCCATTTGGTAACGTCCTCTTTCGTAGGTTGCTCAATCTTGGGCAATATCAATGGTTTTCCAACCACAATGTACATTTCGACATTTCGTTTGGGCAACAGTGGAATGATACTATTCCCCCAGGACAGAATGGTAGGAAGTCCGTATCTGTTCAGCGCGAGTCGCAATGGAAAGGCTCCCTGCACATTCCAGAAGCAACTTTTTTCACCAAACACATAGACTGGACGGATAGGTATCCCCTGTTGCAAACACAATTTGACAAATCCCGTTCGCTTTTGAATATACACTCGATCTTGATTCAGACAAGTGAGAGTCGCTTCTTCAAAGCCACCGGGTGGGAGGGCCAAGGATTCTCCACGTTTCATGTAGTGTATCATCGATGCCTTGGAGGCGGAACCTGGATTGCCGCTTCCGCGACTGAACAGGCGAAAAAAGGGAGATGCAAAGAGTGCTGGAGAAAAGCAAAATCGTACATGTTGCATGACATTGTGAACATACAAGAACGACCACCCAATGCAGAAACATCCTGTTTGGGAGGACAAGAATTGTGAGCCGATCAACAAACAGAACCAAGGCAAAGGTGCGAGAAGAGACTCTCCTTACCGTGAGGATGAACTGCATAAAAAGTTTGCTGACTATGCTTGGCAGAAGGTTTGTCCCCCACAAAGACAATGGTCGTCTTTCGCATGTATAAATGAGAATAGTAACTGTAGAATCTTTGAAAAGCGACCGCGATGCTGTTTTCCTTCTTCCATGGCAAATACGCCAAGATCGTGACAAGAGCAATAATTAAAGCCGAAATGTAGGCTCCTTGATGAAGAGCCAATATAAAGAGAAAAGGCGATGTCGCTGACGATAGCCAGACAATGACAAAGGTAAATAGTGCCAACCCGCCCACCAACTTGTCAAATCCTTGTATTGTGTCTGGGTTTGTTGCAGTTACCACAACTTGCTCATTAGTAGACATGCTTCAGAAAAACTCTTCTGATGATGGTTTCTGCTCCTTTGATCCTGTTGCGAGGAGGCTTTTGCATGAGAAACGGGTATCCTTTCCGCTTCTACAGATCCGTTTCTAGTATGACAACGACAAGATATTTCTTGTTGGAAAAGCCGCTCAACCACATTTTTTGACGCTACGATGTTGCCCATGAAAGAACAACCACGACAGAAACTGTCCACTGCGAGTTGAAGTGACGATTTGCTAATTGTATGTCTCAGCGACAGAGTTCTGTCGATTGATATAGATCACCGAAATGTCGTAGTGACATTCCAAAAAAGTGACAGCCCGTCCCCCCAAGATCAAAAATGGCGAATCAATTATGGGGGTAAATTCCTAGTTTTTCCTTGCTGCAGGAAAAGAGTAGAATTTCTTCAAAATCCAGTCGTTCTTTATTAAAATTTTGAAAAGAACACCACTTTCAACCCACACACACAACACAGCATCAGCCAGTTTCATCGCAAAAAGGCATACCCTTCACTTGATATACTTGAATTACACGACCACCAGCATCATTCCTTGATTGCTCTAACTCTTTTATTATGGCCAAAACCAAGCGTCGTGGATCGACAGGTGTTCTGAAGAGCAAGCGAAAAGAAAAAGAGTTGAATACTGGACGTGCTATAACTGACGATGATATTCTTTCAGCCTTTGGAGTGGATGGTAATTCCACACTGGATAGTCCCTCGAAAGCACCAGCAGCTAGTAAGCCAAAGGCGTCACCGAAAGCGAGACCAAGACGGACTGAACCTGTCATGGCAGTCGCTCCTGATTTTGGATCTTCCATTTGGGGTCTCATTAACAGCCGGCCATTTGACGACGACGGCGGCTACTACAAGGAAAAACACGAAAAGGTGGAAATCCAAGAACTCAAGGTAGACTTGAGTGCCCCCCCTTTGCCAGAGAGAAGAATAGAGGAGCCTCAGAAACCAGTTGTCAACACAAGCAGACGTATGACGATGCCAGTCATGGCCGACACATCGTTATGGGATATTGTTCGTCAGCAAAAGTTGGAAGATCCCAATGCAAGGTACAAACCCTTGGAAAAGATTGAAATCAAGAAGCTGGTAGCGGATTTGGGAGATCCCAAAGTGGAAGAAAGCGCTGAACTACCACCACCCAAGCCACTGGTGTTTGCCAACGACAAGTCCCTCTGGGATATCATCAAACTCAACAAAGATGATTCTGGATTTTACGACACCAAGAAGAAGAAGAAGAAAGATTCCAAACCAAGTGAGCGAGATGCTGGCATCGATCAAGTGAAATTGGCTGCTAGACGCGCACGGTCCCTTTCACCTCCTGCGCGACCGAAATTGGTAGAATGGGGAGAGAACAGCGTTCGGACGTATTACCAACCACCCGAAGACAGTAGCGATGATGAGAGCATTCCGGATGAGCGATGGACGACGGAGAGTGGAGATATAAGTCCTCGATTTCCGAAGAGACGAAAGAAATCCAAACGACGGCGGAGTGTTTCTCCACCGCAGGCTCGATCGGTGAACATTGATTGGTTCGATACGTTTCCACAGAACTTTTATAATCCCGACAATGACGATTTATACGATGTGAAACAAGGGGACGAGGAGAAGAAGAAAAAAGACAAAAAGAAGAAAAAGAAATCGCCCAAAGACAAGGTCAAGAGCAAGGAAAGTACCAAGAAGCAACGCAAGTCCGTTTCGCTCAGTCCATTAGGAAAAGCACCCAAGAAGAGCAAGCGAAAATCAGTAAAAAAGTCTCCATCGCTCCCAGATTTGGAAGACGAGAATGATGCGGCTGCCAAGGCAGAAGAAGCTCGCATTGCAGCAGAAGCGGCAGAAGCAAGGGCAAAGGCAGAAGAGGAGGCAAGGCTGAAGGCCGAGAATGAAGCTGCAAGGCAGAAGAAAGAAGAAGAAGACAGGCTCAAGGCCGAGGAGGAAGCAGCAAGGCGAAAGGCAGAAGAGGAAGCGAAACTCAAAGCAGAAGAGGAGGCAAGGTTGAAAGCAGAAGAGGAGGCAAGGCTGAGAGCAGAAGAAGAAGCAAAGCTAAAGGCTGAAGTAGAAGAAGCCAGGCGGAGAGCGGAAGAGGAAGCAAGACTTAGGGCCGAAGCAGAGGCCAAAGCAGAGGCAGCGAGGCTGAAAGTGGAAGAGGAAGCGAGACTTAGGGCAGAAGCTGAAGCGAAAGCAGAAGCTGAGAGGTTGCGGGCAGAAGAGGAGGCAAGAATGAGGGCTGAAGCGCAGGCCAGGGCAGAGGCCGAAGCAGAGGCAGCTAGACTCAAGGCAGAAGAGGACGCAAGACTCAAAGCAGAAGAAGAAGCCAGACGCCAGGCCGAATTGGAGGCAAAAGCAAAAGCAGCAGAGGAAGCCAGGCTGCGAGCCGAAGAGGAGCGACGTCTGAAGGCAGAAGAAAAGGCCCGTTTGAAAGCCGAGAAAGAGGCCGAGAAAGCAAGAATCAAAGCTGAGAAGGAGGAGGCGGCGCGCTTGAAGGCAGAAGAAAAAGCTCGCTTGAAGGCTGAAAAGGATGCAGAGAAAGCAAGATTGAAAGCTGAAAAAGAAGAAGCTGCTCGTTTGAAAGCGGAGGAGAAGGCTCGTGTAAAGGCAGAAAAGGAGGCCGAAAAAGCTCGCATCAAAGCAGAAAAAGAAAGATTGAAAGCAGAAAAAGAAGCTGAAATGCAACGTCTGGAACGTGAACGAGTAGAGCGCGAGCGTCTTGAACGAGAAGAGAAAGAACGACGTGAACAGGAAGAGCGCGAGCGCTTGGCACGAGAGCAAGCAGAGAGAGAACAGCGTGAACAGGAAGAAAGAGAGCGCATGGAACAGGAAAAATTGGAGCGGGAACGTCTTGAACGCATCGAACAAGAGAAACGAGCACAGGAAGAAAAAGAACGACTCGAAAAGGAAGAGCAGGAACGACTTGCCCGTGAAGAAGAGGAGCGACTCGAAAAGGAAGAGCAGGAACGACTTGCTCGTGACGAGCAGGAACGCCGCGAAAAGGAAGAGCAGGAACGGCTTGCCCGTGAAGAACAAGAACGACTCGATCGTGAGGAAAAAGAGGAGAAGGAACGACTTGCACGTGAGGAAAGGCTCCAAGAAGATGAGGAAGAAGCCCGAGAAAGGGCGAAGCGTGAAGCATATATTCAGAAACAACAAGAACGTGCAGAGGCAGCAAGACTTGCGGATGAAGAAGCCAGAGCGAAGGCTGCTAAAATGAAGGGTCTTAGTGCGAAAGAGCGTCAAGAGATACGACAACGGGAAGCCGAGGAAGAGCGGAAAAGGAAAGAGGAAGAATACAGGCTTGGGAAATTGGATGGCAGACGTTCCGTGGCTCGAAATAAGCAGGTCTTCGACTCAGGATGGAACAAAGTTGTCGTGCCGAGCAAGAAAAAGTAGGTTTTGTTTAAGAAGCATTGAAAATAGTAAATATGTATTGTACCGTGTCTTTTGACCGTAGCGTAAGAGCAGTCAACACTGTTACTTTCCAGTTTGTCTAGTTCCACATAGGTATTCCTTAGAGCAGCCGGAATTTCCTTGAGGAACGGGGAAAGAGCCAATCTCTTTTTAAACTAGTATCCTTCTTGGACGTCAACTGGATTCAACAAATCTTCCCCACATACGAACCTAGGCAAGTTTTCGTTCAAGAAGAAATCAGTTGCTTCCATCATAAAAGTAGCGGTCTTGTCCATATTGTGGGGAGATAGTAGAACGTTTGGAAGTTCCCAGAGCTCGTTGTCAGGAGGCAAGGGCTCTTGGGAAAACACATCTAAAGCTGCCCCCTTCAGCTTCCCTGATTTCAGGGCTTTGATGAGCGCGTTTTCGTCAATCACCGGCCCACGGCCTAGATTGATAAGAACGGAACCTTGCTTCACATGATCAAATGCTTCAGCATTCACCATGCCTCGTGTTTCCACAGTAGATGGAGCGGAGCAGACGATGTAGTCGGACTCGCTCATCAGCTGGTTTAAGCTTGCTTTGTCGCGGCCGTAGACAATGTCGCAATACGGGTCATCCCGTGAAAGATAGGGATGCCTTCGCAGCGCTACTATTTTCATACCATAAATAGATGCGAGTTTGGCACATGCTCGTCCAACGTCTCCATATCCAACAATACCCAATGTCTTCCCTCGCAGCTCTTCGATATCATAGCTTTCCCAGTGCTTATTTCCTTGATTCTTCATCAGCCTTGGGAGATCTTTAGCAAAGTATGAGCATGCCATCATAACATATTCTGCCAAACTAGATGAAAACTGTCCCTTCGCATTCGTAAAGTGCAGTTTCCCATGGAACTTCGAAAGCTCGTCGCTCACCAGAAAATCAATGCCTGCTGACCGAACGTGAACCCACTCGATGGAGGGGAACGCAGCAAGGACGAGAGGGAGCTGAACTCGGGCATGTGGACACGAGGGGGAAACAAACAGCGTGGTGGGATTTGAACCACGGAATGCTTCGAAATCCTCAAGGGATTGTCCGACACCTAAGAACTGTGCTCCCATGGGAAGCTTTCCTTCGTGAAGAGCTGCATTTTCTTTGTCGTCAGGAGAGCTCAAACTCAAAATCCTGGCTTCACGTTCTATGGACTCTGGCAAAAACTCCAGAAGATAGGAAAATTTTCCTTTCTCAAAGGATTCGTCATCCCGGTTCCAGAATTTGTACTGACGCATAGCAGGATCCGCCCATTGCTTCGGTTCCTTCGGTACCTTTGCTGCCAAACTGGTCGAACTATGGAATCCAGCTGTGCTCGTGCCGACAGTCACGATCCGACCAACCGAATTGCTAGCAGCGAAGCGACGAAATAGATTTCCAGATGATGCAAGCATGGTGCTGGTATTGTGGTTGGAACAAAGCGACGTCTTTTTGCAGTTTCAAAAGGTTGTGGAACGAGGAGTGACGACAGCAAGAGAACAAGAGATTGATTAGTTGGATCTTTTACGTCACATTCCTGTCATCTTTCATCACGATTTCAGCAGTAGCAATTTTACAGTAGGTTGAAGCTTGAAATTGGTATCCTTGTCAGTTGGGTCAATTGAATCAAACGGGTCATATTCTTTATTGCAGGCAGTTCGAGCTGCTACATTGGGGAGATGGTCCCGGTGAATCTCTCGATGTTTGGGAACTGCTACGTTATTGTCAACGTTTTCGAAGTTGGCAAAGCCGAAAGACAACAAAGTTTTCGAGGAAGCAGACTTGGATTGAGACCATTGTTGGTTGCAGCCCACACCAGTTTTCAGTCCCGAGATAGTCGCGATATCTTTTTCAAAGGATACATGACGTCACGGCGAAACTTGACACCATTTCTAAAAAACACAATCTGGTAGAGAACACACGAAACACCAGCAGAGACTCAATGAAAAGCTGACAAACATTCTTGCGATGGGAATTGCTTCTTTCCCCGCGGTCTTGTGCTTTGTTTGCAGTTTTGCTCGCTCCTTTATCATTTTGTGCGGTATGCCTGGTCACTGATGAAAGAGACCAGCTGAGACGATCTGCAAGTTTCGCTAGCCTTGTATGTGTTATATCTTGCTCTTCTATGATCTTTCGCTGTTCCCATGGATCATAACCTCGGCCAATGTCCTCAGACACAACTTCTGTAATTGTTGGGGCTTTCACACTTACTGTTTTAAACGATGTTTGACTATTATCACGTAGGACTCGAAGGCGCCTAAGGCATGACTTGCACTGGCAAAGTAATACACCTTTCCAATACCAATACATGCATCCGATCATCTTGAGGAGAATCCGGGTCGTAGCACATCCTATAACTGAAACGAGGTCACGTGATCAAGTCGTTCTACTCTTACTAGAGTGGTTTGCAGCGTTTGCCTTTCTAAATAAAAATTGCAATATTGCACGCCCTGCTCTTCTATGAAAACAAATCTGAAAGCCACCCACAGAAATCTTCTTCTGAGGATTGATCTCTCATAGGCTCTTGCTCGAGTCTCAGGTTGGGGATACTGCAGCCGTTGGGCAGACAGTCATCCATCGCAATTAGTGGTGGTTTGTTCAATGTTGTTTTTGATACCCCCAGTGTCATGGCGACCGCCCTGCTGATTTTTCTCTCCATCTTGATATTAGACTCATGCTGCTTCTGGTCCGTCCTTGACATGTCACGCAAAGCGTGTGCGACTTTTTTCCTTGCATCCATTTCACCTAATTCGACATAGTGACCCCATTCCTTCTTCAGAAATCTAGCACCAACATCATCTCGAAGCATTCGAACAAGGGAATCAATTAGGACACTTCGATCTGTTTTAGTTGGAGCTGCTTGATATGCGCTTAGATTCATTTCGATTGTCACTCTGAAACGCCGATTACCGATGTTGTTGCGGGCCTCACGACATCGTCCCGATAATATGTCATATGGTCGGAGATGTGTTATCGGATCCCTTCTTGCTGTGGAAGTGGGTCGCTTACCTATTCCGCTGGTGGCGCTGTGGCAGGAGCTGCAGTTCGATGGTTCTGTTGTCATTGCCGTGTCTTTGAAAAAGGAGGTCCATGTGCACAAAAATGGTTTTTGGGCGTTGTCATTGAAAAAGTTGGGATATTGCAGTCACTCAAGACTTCTTAAACACTTTGGAATATAGTGCAGCATATCGACGAATGGACTTACCGTGGCTACGCAATCGAACGTAGGTAGCATCTCATTATCATGCTTGTTTGTGGACTTGACTCTAATTGTGCCTTTCTTTCTGGTTGTGTCGATGTGGTTACGAATCGTTTAAGGGCACAAAAAGTGACAAAAAAATGCATACAGAGTATAGTTCTTCTATGGATTCATTTAAAGACCCGCTCCAAAGTGCAAGAAAATCTAGTTTCGGACTCATTTATAGCCTACTGCTAGAAGTAGTTGTACAGAATCAACGGCAATTTCGATGTGAGCCGAGGGAGGCTCTTCAAAAAGACAGTCTACTTCTGTAGCTATAGCTATTTTTTAATACTGTACCGCTATCCCCACAACACTAATCCTGCATGACACAAAACTAGTAAGTTGTATGGAGAAGAACGTCGCAATTGGGACTGTGGCTCGGCAGGCGGCATCATAGCAGGTGTTGCAACGGCTATACATTTCTTGCTGCACAAGTGAAGAACTCCAAGATAGATCAAGTTGGAATAGTAGTAGAGCAAATGGACCTTCCTGGCCTAGATGACGCATCATAGACAGCGGAGTTAGTCTCAAAATAAGCAGTCACGTGAATTGATTTAGGTTGAAAAGCTGAAGATGCTTGGCAATGACGAGTCTTGAAGTTGGGTCGCACTCGGAATCTTCCATTCCTCTTCAGGAGACACAGCTAGCAACGCAACACTTCACTGAAAGCCCTTCCAACATGCATGACAGTTACCAGATCAGAAAGGCGAGCGGACATTAAGAACTCGGCCAAGAAAGCAATGCACCCAAGAGGATTATCTGCTCCATATAAAGGTACTCAACAAGTGTCCACAGTGATCTGCTTCAAACGCCACCTGTTCACACAAAAAAGCTGTTCCCTCGGGCCCTAAATGTGCGTAGTATCTGTTCAGAAAATAATGCAGAATGTCGTTGTGGTTACGAAGGGCTTATCGAGCATTTAAAAACTAATGCAGAAACGGAAATGTGAAGATACAACGAATGTTGTTCACAAAAACAAGCTGTTCACTCGGCCATAAATGTGCGTATCTGTTCGGAAATAATACAATGCAGAATGTCCTTGTGGTTACGAAGCGCTTATGGAGCATTTCACTACTACTTATTAACCGATCAGTACTTAGAGAAAGTTCAGGTCTAAAGAGTGAGTCTCAATTGAAGAAGCTCCAAGCTGAAAAATCCTCTGATGACGGAGATCGGTCGAAATTCTTGAAGGGATCCAAGGAATGCTGATGGCCCCTTCAAGTCCTTTCAATGCAAAATATTATTGCACCAGAGAGGAGAGGAATTAAAACGTAGCAAACAAAGCAGCACAACCAAGAGGATGAACTATCGTTATAAAAGGTTTCATCAGTGTTTAGTGATCTTCATCAGATGTCGCTTTCTACTTGTCAGGTGCAATGAAGATCTTGCCTGAAATTCGAGCGAAACGGAAATGCGAAGAATCTGCAAATACCGCGATTGTCGTTCACAAGCCCTACTACAGCTGTTCCAAGTCTCTCGGCAAGCACCATCGGCAACTTTGGTGATATGACAATTGTCAATTGGACACTACGACACCTAGACCATGACTCGCATTGGCCAAGGAATGAATGTAATTCTGGATGGCCCTACTATTACAAAACCCAATACATGTATCTAATCTGAATTAGGCTCGTAGCACATCCTACAACTGGAATGAGGTCACGTGATCAAGTCGTTGCTCTTCCAAAGTTGAGATTTGTAGCGTTTTCTTTTTTAAAATTGCAATATTCCATGCCACGCTGTTTCTAGGACATACAATTTGAAAGCCACCCATAGAGATCATCTTCTAAGGATTGATCCTTCATAGGTTCTTGCTGGTGTCTCAGGCTGGGGATAAAACCGTCGGACAGACTGTCGTTCTCCGGCCTTGATGGTGTTGTGTTCAATTTCGTATTAAGATCCTCCCACGTCATCGCAGCAGCCTTGCTGACTTTTCTCTCCATCCTGATAAGAGACTCGTGCTGCTTCTGGGCCATCCTTGACATGTCCCGCAAGGCGTGAGCAACTTTTTTTCTTGCGTCCTTTTCACCTAATTCGACATAGTGATCCCCTTCATTCTTCAGAAATCGAGCACCAATGTCTTCTCGTAGCATGCGAACAAGGGAATCGATTAATACACTTCGGTTTATCTTGTTTGGAGCTGTTTGATATGCGCTTAAATTCATTTCGATTGTCACTCTGAAACGCCGATTACCGATGTTGTTGCGGGCCTCCCAAGATCTTCCCGATAATATGTCATATGGTCGGAGTTGCGCAATTGGATCCCTGCTTGTTGTGGAAAACGACCTCCTACCACTTTTGTTGGCGGCGCTGTGGAAGGAGCCAATGGTAGATGGTTCTGCTGGCATCGCTGTATCTTTGAAATGTGGGACTATTGAAATAAGAGGGGTGTTGAAGTCTTCTTTTAAACACCTTGGAATATGTTTCATGGATGTGCTTGCCCTCCCTACGCAACAGCATGAAGTGGCATCTTATTTTCCGGTTAGCGTGTTCACTCGGTCAGCTCAAGAATTCGTATCTTGGTGGAAAATGTGGTATTGTCGCTGTGGTTACGAAGTGTTTATGGATTGTTTCACTACTTAAGCATCGGGTCTGAAAAGTGAGCCACAGAAAGTTCATATATCCTAAATGTTTCAATTAAAGACGCTTCAAGGTATGAATAAAAAGCAAGGGCGAATTTTGAAGTGACCCAGACGAAGCTACTGTACATAATAGCACAATTCATTTAACGCATGCAAGATACAATCAGGACATTCAAGATAGAGAGCAAAGCAATACAGTTCAACTAAGAGGTTGATCAACCGTAAGTGAAAGGTACTCAACAGTTGTACGCGTTGACAGTGATCGTTAAGATGTCCTGGCATCAGAGAGTAGATAGGATATTAGAATCTAAGCAAAGAATGCAATACAACAAGTGTAATGTCCACAGTTATCTTCATCTAACGCCACTTTCTACTATTAAAAGAAGAGAAAGGTAGATTTTGCGTTATGGGAAAAGGAAAGCCAAGGAATCAGCAGATCCCACGTATATCGTTCACAAAACCTATTGCAGCTGATGTCCCAAGTTTCCTGGCAAGCATCATTGGCACCATTGGTGATCTCATATGGTTTACATGAATCATGATGCAACGATTTTCCGATCCTTCAATCTTGCGAATCAAGTGGACCCCCAGCAGGATTTCGCTCTTGATTACATTGTTTGGCGCCTCTTCCTCTTCTTCCGTATCATGCACTGCTCGATTCACAATCATGTAGCCACTGCCATCCTCGAGCTCCTTTGCATGACATAGTGTGACAAAAACCATGTTTCTCTTAATAAGGGGAGGCTTGGATGCCGATTTCGTCACTTTTGTTACGCTGGGACCAAATGGTCCGTCCTGCTCCAATGCATCTTGGAAAACGATAGCATCCTCTCGACCGAGACTAAGTTTGTTGTACTCCTTTACGCGTGCACTGTCGACCAATAGGTCAAGCAAACTGCGAGCAGACATGTTGACAATTCCAGCCACTCGGATTGCAGGTAGATCTCCACCATAGAATTCATGTTTGAAGTTACCAGTCCACACCAAGACGTCTTTTTCGTACGTATTGGCTCCTTCTTTGATGCGAACCAAACCAGGTGTATACGTTTGATGGATCCAATCCGAATCGGTAGCATTTTTCAGCATTCTCCCCGTCTTCCTATCTGCTTGCCACATTTCAGCGTCAAAGACCGTCGCATATCCAACAGCAGCAAGCCGGTTCACTGCCAAAGGTGCAATGGGAGCATGTGTCCCATCTCGATTTCCCAAGGCGACCCATTTTTCCTTCTCGTCCGGATCCACTCCTGGAGGAGGATCCGATGCAGAGTGGTGAAAGTTCGGCTGTAGCTCCTCGTCACCACCGCCTACTGGCTCAGCTCTCTCGCCGTCAATGTCCAAGTCGGAAACGCGAAGAAACGAACTGGAACTTCGATGAAAGAGAATTGGTTGCGACTTTGGTTTGGGAACGGCAGTTTCATCGGCGACATCAGGTTTTTCGTCACGGACAACCGCCTTTTCGTCAGGGTCATCAGCTTTTCCATGGGGGGCATCAGCATTTTCTTCGGGTACATCAGACCTTTCAACAGGAACACCTGTCTTTTCATTGGCGTCATCAGATCCTCCATCAGGGATATCAGTCTTTTCGTCGGAGACATCGGCTTTTTCGTTGGAGACATCGGCTTTTCCATCGGGAACGTCAGACTTTTCATCGGGGACACCATCTATTTCGTCAGGAACATCAACACGAGGTCCTTCCAATGACACTTGTTCAGTTTCCGTTGCAGGCACGGTTATTGGTTCATCATTATCCGCTTCCGGCATTTCGCTGCTGCCCTAGTCGGGTAGGATGGGCTCTTGTGTAGGGGTGGACTGAACGGTGGCAATACAATAACAGCAAGAAAGTTTTGAAGCTTTGGTGCAATGCCAAGGTTCTGCGCCTGCCAAGTGTCACGAGAGTCACGAATCTGTCCGGACTTTTTTATCGTTCAGTGTTTCGCATGTAGTTATAGAGAGGTGATCATTTGAAATTCAACGGTCGAATCTCACGTA
>JAAMXS010001103.1:0-30348 GCA_019693525.1 Cylindrotheca fusiformis | reverse complement strand
GACGTCTCATCGTCGACTTCCGACTTGCACCATATCCATTTGATAGAGAGGTGATCATTTGAAATTCAACGGTCGAATCTCACGTAGCCTTTGACTACTTCGATTTCAAGCCATAGCGATTACTGTTCTTGTTGGCTGGTTTGGTGTCACTTATGACTGTTTCGATCCACACTACTAGGCATTGTCCCGTTCTTGAAAGAGGCAAGATTTGATCAATACAATTCATTTTACTCACCATGAGAAATCTACTGTTATTAGTGCTGTTCTCGCTTTTGCCCTTGTTCGCATGCTTCACAACCAGTAGTAGTTGTAGGAGCAATCCATTGGGTGGTGCTGGGGTCGACCGACAATCCCAGCCTCTGCAAGAAAGCGCCACTACGGAAGATGCCACAAGCCTTTCAGAACCAGAACAACGGGTTTATGATCTGTTGGAAGATCTGCACGAGTCGAAATTCGATTTTCGCATCGTCGTGGTTGGAAATGGAGCCATCCTTGAAACGACAGCCGAATTGGGGCCCAACATGAAGATGTCCCAAAGTCCTGCCACAGAAGAGAATTTGGTAACATTTGCTTCGGACGACAGTTCTTTTGAATTTCATTTAAAGATCGCTCAAGTTTCGAAAATAGTAATGATGGAAAAGGAGTCTCCGACAACAGCTGGACGGACGATGCGAGTGATGCGATTCCTCAACAATACTGGAAGGCCTGTCTGCTCCCTAATTCTGTCCAGTGATACAGTGGAAGCGGCAGAATGGTTTTCATCTATATCGGCAAAGTATGGGCCAGAAATGCAGTTATAGAATGCTAAGGGTTCAAAGGAAACCCGCAAATTGTAATAGTTTCCTTTTTCTTTGGAACATGTTTTCCTGTTTCCATAAACACGGATGATCTTATCTACTAGGGGACTGGCTCATGCAGGAGACAAATGTCGAAAAATGCACGTAGTACTCCACCTTTGCAACAACAAGAATGGCTACTCTTGTAATAGATATTTAGCTCTACCCATTGTGGCGTTTTGGTAGATCTGGTGTGTTATCTTTCCGCCCTTTAGTTCGGAGTGATGGAGGATGTTTTTGTGTGTTGATTGTCTTCTACTAAAACGAGTTGCAATTTTGACCATCCCCAGGTGTGTTAAGATACCCCCCCTACTAGCAATATGAAGATGAGGCTATCTACACAATCGAAATGGATCATCGATCAGTACCTACAACAATCGAAACATTGACAATCTTCAAGTTAGCCATCCCATCAGAAATAAACGTAGATCATCCACAACAACTAGTAGATGCGGTTTCGAACTAGTTGCGACTCTTTTTTCTTTATAGTATAGTATTTACTTTCCAGCTCGCTCGGCCAAAACCTTCTTGACAGCCTTTTGTTCTTCCAACAAAAAGGCACGCATGATACGTGCCTTCACACAACTGGCACAGACAGCACCACCATAGGCACGAGAGACAGTACGCTCTCTCTTCTTGGTAGCATGGTATTTGCTGGATCGAAAGTGCTTGATTCCTGGCAAAGGACTTTTGCAATCACCGCATTTGGGTCCCTTTGTAGACTTGTAAATTCGTTGCGCCTTGAGGGTTCCACCGGGGGTTCGAACACCCTTGGCCTTGTGTTGCCTGGTGTTGTAAGGGTGGCGTCCAACTCTCGTCCAGCGGTTATCAGTCATGTTGTGTTTAAAATGTGTATGTGTGTATAACTAAAGCTGCTGCTGCTAGTTTACAGAAACAAATGAAAAAAGAACAAATAGGAAATCGAGTATGAGTACACGTAACATTGTTGCATACATTGTTGGACAATGCCAATGAGATCGAGAAAACACCAAGACGGATCCATCATGAAAGCTCTCTTCCACAGCATCTCAATCTACAAATAACAGATGCCTCTAACTAGCCCATCATTGATCGATTCATTCTCTTCCCTCATCGAGTACCATTGTCTGTGTGTGTGTGTGTAGCGTACCTGAATTTATTCAACCAAAAGAGTCCAGAAGTTGGGCCTTGTTGTTGTTTCGGTGGGCCTGTCGACAGCAAAATTGTTTGGGAAAAAGATGGTTTGCACGGTGGTTTCTACAGTTACGTGATATTGGTATATTTTATACGTCCAATGAATTTTAGTAAGCGGTTTCTTCCAGTACGGTTCCGTACAAGTCGGTACGTACAGACGTTTGTCCCCCAACCAGTTCGGCATTCAAATGAGTGCCGTACCGCTTTACTCGAACCAACCCCAAGCTGGAATCAACAGCATCTTTACCAACATCACAACAGGGACGAGGATAACAACACAGCACCATGGCAAAATCAGGATACGCAAAGGGTGCCAATAAGGGTCACGCCACTACGCCAAGGGAAGTCAAGCCCAAGGCTGCCAGAAGAAAGGGTGTAAGTGTTTGACGAGTAGGAATTTTTGGGATGTTTGATTGTTTCCAAAAGTCGATTTTGATCTCATTCACTCTTCTTTTTGTCTTCCTTATAGGCTCCTTCGAAACGAACATTGTTGTGCCGTCAAATTGCCCGTGAGGTTGTGGGTCTTGCCCCTTACGAACGTCGCATTTTGGATATGATCAAGACTGGTGGAAGTTCCGCTGATAAGCGTGTGTACAAATTTGCCAAGAATCGATTGGGTTCTCACAAGCGGGCCCTTCAAAAGAGAGAAGACATCAAGGGTGTCAACGCCATGCAACGTGCCCGTGCGGCCGGTGCCTAAGAAGTAATTTTACTAGAGAGAAAATGCCAAGAAAACGCATACCCACAAGGGAGAAGAAAAAAAGCACAACCATGTGGATGAATTGTAGTTATCTATTCGTTCATCTCTTATCACTTGTTGTTGGAAATGGGTTGATCGATGGTTGGTTGTTGTGGGATCGATTGTTTGCTGTAGTAACAGAGTGTGTTAGTCTTCGTGCTACTAGAGTCTATGCAACCCTGCAAGAAAGTCATCATCCACAAGGGCTTTCCAATCCAATATTCTCTTGTTGTTTTACGGATTTGGTTGTTTGTTCATTTTCCAAACCATTGGAAAATGACATTGGTCCTGGAATGAAGAAGTCAGTAGAACAGCGAAAAAAAGAGTCATAGTGTTCCAAAACAGAAACGTTGACAAAGTTAAGCCGGAGTGCATCAACATTTTACTGTAGTAACAGTGCCAATTCAGTTCAGCAACTCGTTCTTAATGTTGATGCACTCCATCAGAAAGTTGATGGATTTCCTTCTTTCTATAGTTCGTCTTCTTTGGTCAATTGCCCTGTTTTACAAGTTTTAGTCGTAGAGGGACCCAACTCTTTGTACACTTCCGGGTGCAGGTTTGGCTGGATCGTGCTCGACTTGTTCGATTACAAAAAGGCGCTTGTGCGTAGGTGGCCCGCCCCATCCACCAACCATAAAAGATGTCCCTCCATAGTACCGTAGCTACGTCTTTTTTGCCAATACCGTAAGTTCACACCGCATTGGTAGAATTTTATCCCGCCAATCCGAACATAGCGTAGAGCTTGTACTGGAGTATACGCAAGTGTGTGGGTGGTTAACTTCCTTGCAAAATATGAGCATCTGGACGAGCGATTTCGAAAAAAAAGGGACGACGGATGACAAAAAAAGAGTTTTTCACCACTTGGCAAAAACTGACCATTGGATTTTACTGCAAGTCGTGAAGGATTATCCGAATTGACTACAGCCTCGTCGTCATCAACAGTCATAAATTATCAACGCAAAAGGAATACTACTACTACTACTATCATGAACATGACAGATGTGGACAATCTGTGCTTGCAAGATTTGTTCTTGGAACAAGCCAAGAAGACTCCGAGCGCCATTGCCATTGTTGATGGCGATGTGGAATTGACCTATGAACAAGTGGACAAGATTACCGACAGTATGGCCATTCAATTGATTGAAGATTACGATGTGAAGCCAGACTCTGTTGTGGCCATTTTGCTACCCCGATCGGTCCAATATGTCTTGAGTTATGTCGCTATTTTGAAGGCAGGAGGAGCCTACATGCCATTGGAATTGGTCTATCCAAAACCATTGTTGGAACGCGCTGTCAAGGAAACGGGGGCCAAAGTCGTTCTGACCAATGCCATGTATGTTTCACGTGTGGAAGACTATCCCCACATTCTCCTTCACGATGTTAAGGGTGATGACTGTCATCATCCATCCAAGTTCCACTCGTATGAAACCAACTTGACCTACCCTCCTCCCAACTACGTCCATCCGAATGCCGATCATTTGGCCTTTGTTGTTATGAGTTCTGGAACGACGGGAACACCCAAGGGAATTTTGCAGACCCATCGTGCGGCGGTCCATTCCTACACGGATCGGTTCACCCGATTTCCCTACCATCAAGATGAAGAGACGGGTGAGGTATCGGATCGGGTCGGGGCCGGTGTCTTTTTTGTCTGGGAACTCTTCCGACCTCTCTGTCGTGGTGCGACCTGTGTCGTCATTCCGGACCATGTGTTGTTCGATCCACCCTCCATGACATTGTTTTGTCAAGAACAGGGCATCACACGACTTTTGGTCACTCCCTCCCTCATGCAATTGATTTTGGACACGTTACCTGCAGATCAAATTCAAGAACGATTCTCCCAATTGCGATATTTGTGGTTTTGTGGAGAAGTCGTTAGTCGAGATTTGGCTACGACCTTTTCCAAACTCAATCCAAATGTCGAATTGATGAATCTCTACAGCATTAGCGAATGTCACGATGTCTCCATTGGCGATTTGAAACGAGAATTGGACCCCCAACGCAAGTATGCTACCTGTGGTACGGCTATTCCTGGTGTCACCTTTTATATTTGCGATATGGAAAGTGATGAACTCAAATTGGTCAGCGATAGCAACAACAATGGCGATGATAACAATGATGCTGGTGTGGGTGAAGTCTATGTGGGTGGTCCCGTCGTTGGACGTGGATACCTCAACATGCCCGAAAAGACGGCTGAACGATTCGTGCCCAATCCCTTCCCGGTCCCACCAGGTCAACCGGCATCGCCCATGCTTTACAAGACGGGTGATATGGGACGATTGTTACCACACAATCAACATTTGGAAATTTTGGGACGATGCGATTTCATGGTCAAAATCCGTGGCTATTCTGTCGTCTTGGGAGCCATCGAAACGGCATTGGCCAAACATTCCAAATTGTCTTCGGCTGTCGTTTTGGCGGTCGGTGAAGAAGGATCGAGGGAGGGAAAGACACTTGTAGCATATGTGGTTCCCACGTCTTGGGACGATCCACCATCGGCAGCATCGGTGCGATCCTTTTTGAAGGATCAAATACCACCCTATGCCATACCATCCACCTTTTGTGTCATTGATGCATTGCCCGTTGCCGCCACGGCTGCAGGGAAATTGGATCGTAAACAATTGCCACCCCATGAAACGGCACCCCGTTTGCGTGCCTTTTCCGAAGATGACAATGACGATAGCAATGCAGTGATGCGCCATCAACGACAAGCACCGGCCAATGATACGGAACAGGCCATTTTGGAAATTTGGTGCCAATTGTTGAATCTTCCCCAAGATGATTTGAGTGTTGTGGATGACTTTTTTGATGTTGGTGGACATTCTCTGTTGGCCACACGCATGGTGGCCATGATCAACAATAGCGACAAGATTGTGGCTATGAACAACAACGGCGGCAGCAACATACAACTGACCATTACCAGTATTGTCGAACATCCCACCATTCGTGGCATGGCAAATTTTTTGACGTCAGTTGCCGACGATGAAAACAAGAAAGTCATTGATTTGGAACAGGAGGCAGAAGCCTTGGATCCATCCATTTACCCCGATGCGACCCGTAAGGGTGATGCCATGTCTCGATTCCGTTTGGAAACGATTCTCTTGCATCCACGTGTCGTCTTTCTGACGGGAGCGACGGGATATTTGGGAGTTCACATTCTGGCAGAACTCTTGGCGACCGGAGTGACCGTCATTGCTTTGGCCCGTGCCTCCTCGGATGAAAAGGCCAAGGAACGCATCTGGAAGAACCTTCAAACCTACAAGTTGCTATCATCGTCGTCATCGTCTCGTCTCAATGAGGAAATGGTCCATTCGCGATTGGTCGCTGTGGCTGGGGATCTGTCCCAACCTTTGTTGGGAATGGACAATCACCAATTCAAGTCACTCGCTTTGGAAATTGATTCCATCATTCATTGTGGAGCACAAGTCAATCTCATCAAGCCCTATGCCAGTTTGAAGGAATCCAATGTCTTGGGAACGCAAGAAATCTTACGATTGGCGACCACCAATGGATTCGTCAAGACCAAGGTCAAGCCCGTCCATTACATTTCTACCAATGGCATCTTCCCCGTCGAAAAGGATGCCTACAAGTTGGTAGATACTGCAAACGGCATTGTTCATGCCAAGGAAGATGATCCGTTGGAATCCGTTGCGGCACATTTGGACGAAGGCTATGCCATGACGAAATGGGTCGCTGAAAAAATGTGCACCATTGCCGAATCGAGAGGTCTTCCCATTAGTGTGATGCGTCCTGGCAACATGGCAGGATCCACGCAAACGGGAGCACAAAATCCAGATGATTTTAACTTTTTGTTGATTCAAGGAATGATTCATACCAAATGCGCTCCCATTGAGCACGTTGATAGCAAGAACAACTATGCCTTGGATTTGACTCCCGTCGACTTTGCGGCTTCTGCTGTCGTTCAGCTCGCTGTGAATGCACCCCAGTCGGCCATTGGACAACGATTTCACTTGCAAACGCCACAGCATCCAGTACCTCTTACGTCAGTCGTTGCCTGGCTGCGAGATATGGGGTACGAAATTGAGGGCGTTTCGAGGGAAGAATGGAAACAGCGCATTGCCGAGAGCAGTCCCAAACTGGCAAGTGGCTGGGACTCGTTTGAGAAATATTTTGAATCGTCCACGTGGCTACAGTTTGGTAGTCACAATTTGCAACAAGCCTTGAAGGGCACATCTGTGGCATGCCCTCCACTCGATGCGGAACTCTTGAAACGATGGTTCCCAGTTACTGGCACATCACCAGAAAACTAGTTAAAGAAGAAACAGAAACAGCAAAAAGAACACAACTATATACTATTACCACTAAAAGATAAATGGAATGTGTATTCTTGAATCTGGGCAGTGGCTCATGCCGTGACAAATGGACTTCTGTCGCTGTTAATGTATCGTTTGATCCATCCCAAGACGCGGACCAAAGGAGGGTTCCACACATTGCAACTGGAGCTTGACTCGAGTTAGTCGGTCACAGAGGGAAACTAGTCGAAGAAATCGGTCCTTGTTCTTGTTGTTTCTCTCATCTCCATCAGAAATCCGCATCCCAAGGACCTTCTAGTACACTCGTGTTTCCTCTTGTCTTCGTTGGACAGCAGGTCAAAGCAAAGTTCTACATTCCCGCGGCATGCAACCAAAAAAAAGCAACGATGAGAACACCCTTTGCTCCATTCTTCACTTACACCCTTCACAATTCGATTTACGTCCCGTTTACATCCCTCTGCAACACTCTGACGTTGCCAGAAACACGAGGACCCAACTTTATGCTTCCTCCCCATGTGGTGGCAGCCTTATTGAGAGTTCGGGATGCGGAGAACAATACCCAACAATGGTCGCATTGGTGCACGTATCTTGATGGAGTCCACATCGCTCAGAGACTACCACCACCATCAGCTTCCGACAGAGTACGGGAATACCCAACGTCCGAAGCAGCGGAGCCTCGTGAGCCTCGTGTATCGGCCCTTTTGAATGAAATTCAGGCTCAATTGAACCAACCTAATTGTCAAGTCGATTCGGTTGTAATCAGCGGTGAAGGAGAACCTACCTTGCGACTGGATGACGTGCTTAGTTTTTCCAGGCAACTGAAGGAGACATCGACATCAACACTACCAGTAGTACGGTTGACGACAAATGGCCTTGTCCCTGACAAAGATGCGGTAGAACAGCTAGTTGCCCACGGTATCACACACGTGAGCGTTGCCCTAATGACTGCTGACAGAGACCAGTACGACGAGTTAATGAAGCCGATGTTATCTGATGGGCATGAGCAAGTTTGCAGGTTTATAGAAAGTGCAACCGAAAACAGTCTGGAAGTGGAAGTTACAGCTGTGGATCGAGGGGAAGTGGACAAGACAAAGGTGGAAGCGTTGGCTCAATCATTGAACGTATCCAAGGTAATTCGATGGCGACCATATTTTGGCTAGAAGACAGGCAACCCTGGTCGTTTGTCGTCGCGAAGCTGTGACTATATTTAGGACAAAGGAGAGTCTGGTCGCAGCGGGACCTATTGGACTTCGAGAGATTGGAAGCCCATTTGTACGCAGGCCAATTCAATACTACATTCTGGGGTAAAGCAGAAGAGAATAAGTCTGAGCTGGAGTCGACATGCAGTAGTTTCTCTAGTCAGAGAATACAGAAACGTTGGGTGTTTCCAAGTTAATTGACATTAAAATACCAGGGAATCTGGAAGCCTCTTCAAACAGCAAGTCGATCGTTTCCTAGGAACGAAACTGAATCATTTCGAAGAGATGCTGGATCGGCTGGTGCAGACACTTGCACGCAAACACATGTCCCAAGGATACATCACATGTCTACCAAGACTATCAACAATTCAGGTCCTACTCACTGGTCGTGAAAGCCTCCTCTTGAATTCTCATTGCCTTGATGCCTGTTCTGAAATCACCATGAGGCTTTTCGAAAGGTCGTCTCAGAATGTTTGCAGAGCTGCTTGACCGAGCGAGACCTGAATCCCGATCCTTGCGTTGACCCTTTGCCCAATGAATCATTGGAGATTCAGCGTTTTCTGTGTTCAAAATATTTGATCCATTGCCCTCATTTACCCAGCAGGTATACATTTTCCCTTTCCCCTTAATTGGAATCAACCCTCGCATCTTCACAGGCAGAGAAGGGAATTGTTTCGCCAAGATTTCAGCGGAGGTTAAGGAACAGTGGATCCGGTTCACCCTGGAATTGCTTTCCATTCTAGAAGCAGTGTTGACAGAGTCTCCAAACAAGCAGTAGCGAAGGTTTCTAGTCCCCACAACATCAGCAACCACGGATCCGGAATGAAAACCCACACGGACGGCTACGTATCCTTTCAATGGGTCCTCTTCGTCTACCAAGGTTTCATTTGCTTCTCTAATGGTATCAATCGCAAACTCTGCAATGCGCTTGGCATGATCCTTTTCCTGGTCCTTTACAAGGTTTGTGACGGCCATGTAGGAATCGCCGATTGTTTCGACTTTGAAAACATCATGCTTTTGAGACAACGCGTCAAACTTGGTATACAGCCGGTTCAGCAAGAGTGCTACTTTCCTGGGCGGCAGCTTTGCGGAGAGTTGGGTGAACCCAACGATATCGGAAAAGAATATGGTGACCATATCACGATGTTCTGGTTCTACCGTTCTACCTTCGTGCAAAGCTTCGGCAATATGGCGAGGGAAAACGTCAAACAATGACATCGATGTGGCTTCATCGATGGCAGCACGCTTGGGATCATCTGATATCGTTCGAAGGTCGTCTATGTCCATCCGCTTCAAACGTAGATCTATTTCTCGAAACGTCGGCCGAATGCTAGCATCGTCTTGGATACAGTCCTGCATAAGAGATTGAATTTGGGCCGGCATGTGTTGGGGAATCGGTGGTCGTTTCTGAACGAGTTTGTCTGCCACTAGATGCAAAACCGCTGTAGGATCATCTCCGTCGTATGGATCCCGTCTGGAATAAACCTCATACAATAGTATTCCGAAAGCATACACATCCGAGGCTGTCGTGTTTCCGCTTTCTCCTCTCAACAACTCTGGAGCCATCCAATAGGCTGTACCAGTGATTCCAGCGATATCTTTATCCTGCGAAAGACCGAAGTCCGCAACTTTTGCCCTGAACCTACTGTCGACGAGTACATTGGCCTACATGAAAGATTGAAAGGCGTAAGCAACAGTCAGAAGCAGAAGTGATTCCAACCACCATGCGTACCGATTTGATGTCGCAGTGTATGACTTGCGGAATAGATGAATGAAGAAATCGCATTCCTTGCGAGACATCCTGAAGAATATGCAACAGCAGATTCCTTTCAATGTGCATAGTTTCATTGTGCAACATATCGTAAAGCGATCCGTGATCCATGTACTCCATGACCAACATTGGTTCCGAGCCGCGCTCCAGCACAGCACCTAATCAAGAAAGAGTAAGTTTGGTTCTTCGATAGTATCGACAGAAACTGCAGTGAACGTACCCATAATGGTTGCGATACAAGAGTGTCTTATCTTTGATAGAACTCGCATCTCCTTCTTGAAGTTCTTTCTTAACTGATACCGACTAGATCCAACTGCAATTGTCGACCTTTTCCCATCTACTGCAAAGGTACGTCCCAAGACTGATACTGTGGACACACTCTCAGCCACCGACCGTAGGCTGAGGTGCTGTTCAGGCTTGCTTGGTGTTTCCAATAGGGGCTGATTTGAACTGATCAGAGACCCGGTCACAGCACTTCCTTTTGGTTTCCACTCTTCTCTTGGTGGTAGAACACGCTTAATGGCCACATCGGTTCCACGGTATTCTGCTTTTAGAATTAAACCAAATCCTCCTCGCCCAATGATTTCTGGAGGGTCTGCAAACTTGAGTTCCTCTCTTTTGATGTACCAGAGAGAGCTTTGCCTTCTCTTTCGTTCTAAGAAAAAGAACATACCAATGGCTGCTACCACAGCAATTACAACAGGTGCCACCATTGTCTGTGTCCATTGCAGCCCTTCCTCCATGGGAATCGAAGGACTATCAGGAGGAACATTTGAAGTTCCATCGTTGAAAATGAAATCACGGACTTCCTCCCATTCTCCATTTTGAAACACATCGGTGACGTAAGGCTTGAAACCAACAACAGTGTTTCCTGTCTCATCATCGACAATGTCCATTGGAAGGAAGTTGGAAAGTCGGAATGTCGTACCCGAGACATCTCGGGTACCGGTGATATTATTAAAGGATACATGCCCGCTCACACCTGAAAAAGAGGTTTCTGTGAAGTGCTTGAAATGAGTTTCACCATCCAGAAATCCATCGCTAGAGACGGCACTGCAGGCAGCCATGCCAAGTGCAATTGTTGCTTCGTAAGTGAGCGGTGCATAGTTGCTTTCGAGAGGAGCGGAAAGGAAAGAACCGTCATCGATAACTGGGGGCCTCTTCCATGTAATGGAGTTTTCATACTCGGGGAACAAAGAACCCAAATATTGCAAGTCGTCCGGGCTCTTGAGCTTCTCTAGTTCCTCTGTAAAGCGGTCATATGCTGCCATTCCAGGCAATCCGGTCGTCATATAGATCTTTCCTACTCCTCGGTAGGCCAGGCTCAACGGCGAGCCCTTCTCGAAAGAATTATCTCTTGGGCCTAAGGCTCCAACACCAAAGAACCAACTGTGCTTCCCATTTCCCGCCAAATCCATATTGTACGCTTCAGTCAACAACGCATCAGTCTCATATACAGCACAAAAGATGTATCGATAACCCGTTTCCTTGAGGGCTTCTAGGGTAGCTTTTTCATCATTTTCTCCTTCCCTCGTTGGAATCGAGCGAATGTCCATGTCCGGAGCATACTTCCTTGCTGCCTCTCGAAGACCGAGAACACTTGCATTGCCATAGGCATCATTGAGATGTACAACTACCAACTTGGTAACGTGCAGACTATCTCGAAGATAGAGAATGAAAGGCACAGCGTAATCGACGTCAGAGAGGATTGTTCTCCCAAAGAGGCGATGCTGACTTTTGTCATCAAGATCTGCGCTCGTGGATGAACCTGAGACTTGAGGATATCCGAACAACCCCGTCACAATCGAAGTGGGGACGGAAACCTTTGATAGAGCGGCCCCGACAAAAGCGCAAGGCAGACGATCCGCCGCCCCTGAATCGCGACCAATCAGACCGACAACTTGGTTGAGGGCATACTCTTTGTTGAGCTGGGTATCAGCGAACTCAACAGTAAACCGGACATTGCATCTTTCATGTAAGCCTTCGATCTCAGGAACAATGTTGCCGTCTCCGACATTCAACTGGTGAGCTGCCAAGGCTACAGCAGCTGCGTCAATATGGCTTGCAACCAATGGAATAGCACCCTCATATGTAAAGGGAATTAGACCGATCAAGTTGCACAGAACAACATCTTCGTCTGTGTCGGGAACTTGGAAGATGTCAACCTTACTTCCGTGTTCTCTTGAGACGCTGCCTGTCGCATTGAGTCGAAGATTATCGTAATGCGGTAGCGACTTTAGGATCGAATAGCCTGTTTGCAATTCCGCCACATTGGTATCCATGCTGTGGTCGTTGCTTCTGGATCCTCACAGTGACTGAATGCAATGATGGTTGGTGTTGTCGAGTGCGAAAGTGAAGAAGTGTGCTAAATCGTATTCAGGTTCGCAATGACGGAGGACTTTTTGTCACATAATTTTCGTAACTTGGTGGTAGTCATATCCTTAAATATGAAATTACACGGATATATATTGAAATACTGTGTAGGAGAGCCTTCCTGTTCCACGCAGGATCACCGTGTTACGACTACTAGTGTTCCCCAAGTTTCATGCTCAGTGGCAGTAATTGTGTATCATAAGCAAGTGCTGCTAAGTGCGCGTTCAGAATCTTGGTGATGTAAAGAAGTCCGCAGAGATAATTCCGTGTTTTCATTTTCTCTTGGTTGTCAAGTTTGAGCGTTTCCTGACGTGAAAATAACTTCCTCTAATGATAGTGACTAATGTGGATCGATGGAAACTGCCTTTATGTTGGATTGGGCTGTAATATTATGCTGTATTAAAAACTACAAACTGTTTTACAAAGGGACTTCAAGATGCCTTGAATCCATCCAGAAGCAGGACATGATGGCAAGAAGATACATGTCGCTTGACCAAAAGAGAATGAGGGTAGTACTCCAGGTGTGGCACTCTATCATCCTATCCACAGGCCCTTTCCTTCCCCGAACACTGGAAGATTGTGCGTTCTGCTATGATTTGATACAAAGGTCTTTGAAGTGTTAGGCCATCAGTGTGAAAAGTGTTTTTCCTGAGTAATCGCGTTGTACTAGAGTCATTTCCGCTTGCGATTCGGATCAATCTTCATTCCGTTGCTGACCGGAATGCTGCATGATCAGAAAACTCTTCTTTTTCTATTCAATGCACTACAAACATGAAACAGATGGGAACGGCAGCCGAAGATTTGATTTGTTCATTCTGTTCTTGTTTGTCCCAAAATCATAATTTCTCTTTCTAGCTCTGCCAGTCCATTACAATCATACTGAGCGGGTGGGGCTCTTTCTTCGTCATCACTCGCATCAGCAGAGGCAACTTTCTTCCCATGTAAACCTCAATATGAATGCGCGGTGGCGATATTTTTTACGCAAGGTGCAAGGCTTCCAAACGAAAATGCTTGGTACTATTTGAGCTCTCTCCCTTACAAATTGCTTTTTCAAGAATAGTTGTGAGTGCAACCTTGAGGACCACCTATGATCTTCTTGAAGGCGATGTCTTCTTCCTTAGGTTCGGTTATCCTTTTCTTTCCATTGAGAATCATATTCTTCATGTGTAGCGAACGCATTCCTTCACACCACATGGTAGTGCGCCTGCTGGAAGCCGCAGCAACGATGAACGAGGGATGATTGATGATGAAAGTCGGACGTAGTCATCGCGTTTTCCTTTTTGATTTACAGCGAAGCAGAGTATCTAGCCTTCTCCTCTCTGCTTAACATCTTCTCAGCAGAAAACTGCCCTGCCCTAAACAAATCTCCCTGTCGATCTCCCTGTCCATGGGGGTTGACGATAGAGTTCATAGATATGGGTGATATTTTGCAAAGCACATCGTCATTTTTTCCCCGCGCCTGCCACACACGCTCTGCCTGCGCGCACTCAATTCGCTGCGTTGCACGTCAACCTGACACTCTTGCATTGAATACAACTGGAGGATGTTTGAATACTACTGCAGGACGATTCTAGAAGCTAAAGTTGCCCTTCTATACTGTACTGTAGTCTACGTTTATTTAGTATCCCTATGTATCTTCTTATAACCGCAAGCTTCATGGTTGGAGGTTGAACTTTGAGTCGTGGTAGTCGGATATATCTTGAGGCAGGAGCCAAAACAAAAACAAAACGATGGCGCCCTAAACACTCTTGTAAAATTGTCCAATCTGCATCATAGTTCAGAGCTCGCCACTATTACTGTTCAATAACTGCTATCGATATAACAAGGAGGGATGAGTTGTACCAGCGATTGAATTCCTTGCCTACTCCCTCGGCTTTCTCGTTGGGATATGAACCAGACTCCCTTGTTGCGAGGCTTCGGTGATCTCGGGTGGGCTACGAATTCGCCGCCTCTCGCTTGAATGAGTTATGAAGTCAAGGAGAAGAACCGAGCCGTGGCTACTTCTGGCGAACTGCGGAGATATATCATCAAAGCAGAATAATTCCTGAACAGTATGTCTGCAAACCACATCCGAAATACTAAGGGATTCGTCAAGGCAAATATCAAACGCATCTATTGCTTTTCTACCAGTGGTGACAATGGTATACAAGGACTAAACAAATTTCGGTTCAGACTCGCTAGTCGTGGAAACCTCCTCCTCGATCGACATTATTGTCTTGCTGAGCGATCTGAAATCGCGATCAGGCTTTTCGGAATGTCGACGCAGCACGTTCGTTCCGCTGTGTGTTCGACCTGGTCCCATATCTCTACCTTCACCCTTTGCCCAATGGATCATTGGAGACTCAACATCTTCTGCCTTCAATTCGCTCGATCCTTTGCCCTCATTTACCCAACAGGTATGCATTTTCCCTTTCCCCTTAATTGGAATCAGCCCTCTTGACTGCACAGGCAGAGAGGGACATTGCTTCGCCAAGATTTCAGCGGAGGCCAATGAGCAGTGGATGCGATTCACCTTAGAATTGCTCTCCATTCTAGAAGCTGTATTGACAGAATCTCCAAACAAGCAGTAACGAAGGTTTCTAGTCCCCACAACATCAGCAACCACAGATCCGGAATGGAAGCCAATGCGAACATTTACGTATCCTTTCTCTGGGTCCTCTTCGTCTACCAAGGTTTCATTTGCTTCTCTAATGGCATCAATCGCAAACTCTGCAATACGCTTCGCATGATCCTTTTCCTGGTTCTTCACCAAGTTTGTGACCGCCATGTAGGCATCTCCGATTGTTTCAACTTTGAAAACATCGTGCTTTTGAGACAACGCGTCAAACTTGGTATACAGCCGGTTCAGCAAGAGTGCTACTTTCCTGGGCGGCAGCTTTGCGGAGAGTTGGGTGAACCCAACAATATCTGAAAAGAATATGGTGACCATATCACGGTGTTCTGGTTCTACGGCGCGACCGTCACGCAAGGCTTCCGCAATGTGACGAGGGAAAATGTCAAACAAAGACATTGATGATGCAACTGCATTGGTGGCAGCACGTTTGGGATCATCTGATATTGTTCGAAGGTCGTCTCGATCCATCCGCTTCAAGCGTAGATCTATTTCTTGAAACGTCGGCCGCATGCTAGCATCGTCTTGGACACAGTCCTGCATAAGAGATTGAATCTGGGCTGGCATGTTCTGAGGAATCGGTGGTCGTTTCTGAACGAGTTTGTCTGCCACTAGATGCAATACAGCTGTAGGATCCTCTCCATCGTACGGATCTCGTCTGGAATAAATCTCATACAAAACGATTCCAAAAGCATACACATCCGAGGCCGTCGTGTTTCCAGTCTCGCCCCTCAGCAACTCTGGAGCCATCCAGTAGGCAGTACCAGTGATTCCAATGAAATATTTGTCGTGGGAAAGTCCGAAGTCCGCAACTTTTGCCCGGAACCTTCTGTCGACCAATACATTGGCCTATAGGAAGAGATCGGAAGGGGTGAGCTATAATCAGAAGCATTTTAGATTCAGCGGAATCCACATGCGTACCGATTTGATGTCACAATGGACAACTTGTGGAATAGATGAATGAAGAAAACGCAATCCTTGAGATACATCCTGAAGAATATGCAAAAGCAGATTACTTTCGATGTGCATAGTTTCGTTGTGCAACACATCATAAAGGGACCCGTGATCCATGTACTCCATGATCAACATTGGCTCCGAGCCACGCTCCAGCACAGCACCTATCAATGGAGAGTTACTCTGATGAGGTTTAAAATTGCCAAAGTGCCGACAAATGATGCGGCGAACTTACCCATAACTGTAGCGATACAAGAGTGTCTCAACTTTGACAGGACTCGCATCTCCATGATGAAGTTCTTTCTCAACTCGGTCCTGCTTGTTTCCGGCGATCCAACTGCAATCATCGACCTCTTTCTATCCGCCGTATACGTACGCCGCAAGGCCCTTGTCGAGGCCACTGTTTGTACAATTGAACCCCTGTCCTCTGCGGGCCGCAAGGCGTGGTGCTGTTTACTATTATTCTGTATGTTCGCTAGGGGAGCAGCGGAACTGTTCGGAGATCCTGTATCCGCACTTCCTTTTAGTTTCAACCTTCCTTCTCCTTGTCGTGGTGGGAGGACACGCTTGACGGCCACATCAGTTCCACGGTACTCTGCTTTTAGAATCAGACCAAATCCTCCCCGCCCAATGATTTCTGGAGGATCCGCAAACTTGAGTTCTTCTTTCTTGATGTACCAAAGAGCATCATTTTGCCTTCGCTTACGTTCGAAGAAAAGCAATATACCCATAACTGCTGCCAACGCCACGACAACAGGTGCCAGAATTGTCTGTGTCCACTGTGCCTCTCCATTCACCAGAATGGGGGGACTATCAGGAGGAACATTTGAAGTTCCATCGTTGAAAATGAAATCGCGGACTTCCTCCCATTCTCCATTTTGAAACACATCTGTGACGTACGGCTGGAAGCCAACAAGAGTCTCTCCCGTCTCATCATCGACAACATCAATTGGAAGAAAGTTGGTAAGTTTGAATGCCGTACCAGTAACATCACGTGTTCCGGTGACATTGTCGAAGGATACATGCCCACTCACACCTGTGAAAGAGGTTTGTACAAAATGCTTGAAATGTGTTTCACCATCCAGAAATCCATCGCTAGAGACGGCACTGCAGGCAGCCAAGCCAAGCGCAATTGTTGCTTCGTAGGCAAGAGGCGCCAAGTTGCTTTCTTCAGGGGTGGAAAGGTAAGAGCCGTCATCGATAGATGGGGGCCTCTTCCACAAAAAAGAGTTTTCATACTCGGGGAACAAGGAACCGAGATATTGCAAGTCGTCTGGGTTTCTTAGCTTCTCCATCTCCTTTGTGAAGCGGTCATATGCTGGCATTCCCGGCAATCCACCGGTAATATGAAGCTTCCCCGTTCCTCGATACGCCCGGCTCAATGGCGAGCCCTTCTCGACAGAGAGACCGCTTTCCGGACCAATGGTTCCAACACCAAAGAACCAAGTATGCTTCCCATTCCCAGCCACACCCATCTCGTACGCTTCAGTCATCAACTTATCAGTATCGTAGACAACACAGAAGATATATCGATACCCGGTTTCCTTGATGGCTTCTACGACAGCTTTCTCTTCATCTTCTCCTTCTCTCATTGGAATTGAACGGATATCCATATCGGGAGCATATTTTCTTGCGGCCTCTCGAAGACCGAGAACACTGGCATTGCCAAGAGGACCATTGAGATGTACAACTGCCAAATTCGAAACGTGCAGAATGTCTCGAAGATAGAGAATAATTGGTACCGCGTTATCGGCTTCGGCGGGCATTGTTCTCCCAAAGAGTGGATGCTGGCTTTTGTCATCAAGATCTGCGCTTGTGGATGCCCCTGAAACTTGAGGATATCCGAATAGTCCGGTCACGAGCGAAGTGGGGACAGAGACTCGGGATAACGAGGCGCCAACAAAAGCGCACGGCAGACGATCCACCGCCCCTGCATCACGGCCAATCAGATCGGCAACTTGATTCAAAGCATACTCTTTTTTGGCCTGGGTGTCAGCGAACTCTACAGTAAACCGGATGTTGCATCTTTCGTTCAAGCCTTCAACCTCAGGAACGATTGTTCCGTCTCCTACATTCAGCTGGTGAGCCGCCAACGCTGCTGCAGCTGCATCAATATGGCTTGTCACCACTGGAATAGCACCCTCATATGAAAATGGCAACAGGTCGATCAAGTTGCACAGAGCAACATCTTCTTTTGTGTCCGGAACTTGGAAGACGTCCAAGTTGCTTCCTTTTTCTCTCAAGAGGCTGCCTGTTGCATTGAGCCGAAGCTGATCGTAATACGGTAGCGAATTCAGCTGCGATTCGCCTGTTTGTAATTCTGTTCCATTGGAATCCATACTGTGGTCTTGTTTTGCGGTCCCATACAGTAGTAATACAGTGATTATTGGTGTTGTATTGTGGAAAGAGAAATGTTGGGTACATGTGGAAAGCGAAATGATCCAAACAATGTGACATTAGAGCGCTTTTTACAAATGACCGCAGGGCTATTATTGGCCTGCTCTGGTGGGGCCTTTTCCTCCTACTATACAACGGCGCGAAGCGGTGTTCCTGATACAAGAAACTGGTTTTTATAAAAACGCGTCCAACCAATTGGATGAATAGCCGTTAACTACTATCGGGTTTTCTTAACGGCCTGAAGTCTTGATGTGTCGTAAAACCGAACTCGTGGATTATGGATTCTTGAAATGGTCTTGTTCTCGAGAGCTCACGCGGGCGGAGACTTGACGCGATGAGCTCACGTGGCTTACATAAGTATGCTTTTTGGGCTCTCTGCTTCGTCACATGGTGGGAATTGTCTTCGAAGAAAATAGTACTCAAAGTCCCGATTGCAGGGGAACCAACAAGACACTGCCATCAAGCACAATGTCAGATGTTGTTCTAAGATACATTATGGTGTCAAAGGCGAAGACTTGATCTACGAGACCACAAATGCAAGAGAAATGGCTTTTATATGGTTTTTTTTTTGGGGCTCTCTGCTTCGCCACGTTTGGTTCTTTTTTCGAAGAAATTCCACAGAAACCACAATACCAACATTCCCAAATGTAGATGACCAACAAAACACTGTCAGCAAGCCTGAAGTCGGATGTCGTTCCAAGATACATCCTGGTGTCGAAGAATCCAAGATTTGGTTTCATTAAGCAATATGTAACCAAGGTCCAAGTAAGCGTGGGGCTCATGGCTGTGAAATGTCAAAAAGGCACATCAATAAGAAGATAGACATGTGAACAAAAGCGAAGGCTCAATCATAGAAGGTGTCTAAGGCAGCTTGAAGGCGACCATTTTTGGCTGGACAAGAAAGAACTGGTTGGATATTTTTAGAAAAACTCTTGGTGCCTCAGCCAGCAGCAGATCAATCGATTCCTATTAATAAAATTCAATCTTACATATGGAAGAGCTACTGAAAACGATTATCTTGTGACAACTGAATGCATCAACTTACTACGGATCAACCAAGTATCTGCCATGACTATGTAACTTTCGGGGCAAACTCACTCCTCAATACCGAGTGTGCATGCGAGACTTGCACACTGATCTCGACCTTGGCCCTCTGTCCAGTGGATCCTTTCAGAAGCAACATCGTTCACCTTCAACTTGTTGGATCGTTTGCCCTCGTTTACCCAGCAAGTATGCAATTCACCTTTCCCCTTGATTGCAATCAGCCCCCGCGACGTCACAGGCAGAGAGGGACATTGCTTTGCCAAGATTTCAGCGGAAGCCAGCGAGCAGTGGATGCGGTTCGCCTTGGAACTGCTCTCCATTCTAGAAGCGGTATTGACAGAGTCTCCAAACAAACAGTACCGAAGATTTCTAGTCCCCACAACATCAGCAACCACAGATCCAGAATGAAAGCCCACGCGGACATTCACATATCCTTTCAGTGGGTCCTCCTCGTCTACCAAGGTTTCATTTGCTTCTCTAATGGCATCAATCGCAAACTCTGCAATACGCTTGGCATGATCCTTTTCCTGGTTCTTCACCAGGTTCGTGACCGCCATGTAGGCGTCTCCGATTGTTTCAACCTTGAAAACATCGTGCTCTCGTGACAACGCGTCAAACTTCGTGCACAACCGATTCATCAAGAGAGCCACTTTTCTAGGAGGCAAGTCTGCTGATAGTTGAGTGAACCCAACGATGTCAGAAAAGAATATAGTGACCATATCACGATGTTCTGGTTCTATGGCGCGGCCTTCACGCAAAGCTTCCGCGATATGGCGAGGGAAAATGTCAAACAAAGACATTGATGATGCAACTGCATCGGTGGCTGCACGTTTGGGATCATCTGATATCGTTCGAAGATCGTCTCGATCCATCCGCTTCAAGCGTAGATCTATTTCTTGAAACGTTGGCCGCATACTAGCATCGTCTTGGATACAGTCCTGCATAAGAGATTGAATCTGGGCTGGCATGTGTTGGGGAATCGGTGGTCGCTTTTGAACGAGTTTGTCTGCCACTAGGTGCAATACAGCTGTAGGATCCTCTCCATCGTACGGATCTCGTCTTGAATAAATCTCGTACAAAAAGATTCCAAAAGCATACACATCCGAGGCTGTTGTGTTTCCACTCTCGCCCCTCAACAGCTCTGGAGCCATCCAATATGCAGTACCAGTGATTCCATTGACATATGTATCGTGGGAAAGTCCGAAGTCCGCTACTTTTGCCCTGAATCTACTGTCCACCAGAATATTGGCCTGCATGAGAAAGATCGGAAGGGGTGAGCTTTCAACAGAAGAGCAGGGTAGATTCGGTAGAGCTATGCGTACCGATTTGATGTCACAATGGACAACTTGCGGAATAGTTGAATGAAGAAATCGCAATCCTTGAGATACATCCTGAAGAATATGCAGTAGCAGATTACGTTCGATGTGCATGGTTTCATTGTGCAGCACATCATAAAGGGACCCGTGATCCATGTACTCCATGACCAACATTGGTTCCGAGCCGCGCTCCAGCACAGCACCTATTAATGAAAGAGTAAGTTTGATTCTTCGATGCTACCAGCAAACATGCGGTCAACTTACCCATAACGGTAGCGATGCAAGAGTGTCTTAATTTTGACAGGACTCGCATCTCCTTAATGAAGTTCTTTCTCAACTGAGACCTACTGGTTTGCAACGATCCGATTGCAACTGCCGGCCTTATTTCGTGCGATGTAGACGTGTGTCCCAAGATGCCTATCGAGGACGCACTTCGTACAAGCGAAACCTTGTCCACCATTGACTGCCAGCCAAAATGCTGTGTACATTTATTGTGTTCTTTCGCATGGGGGGCGGCAAGAGAACCGGTCTCAGCACTTTCTCTTGGTTCCCAACCTCCTTCTCGTCGCGGTGGTAGAACGCGCTTGACGGCAACATCGGTTCCACGGTACTCTGCTTTTAGAATCAAACCAAATCCTCCTCGTCCAATGATTTCTGGAGGATCCGCAAACTTGAGTTCTTCTTTCTTGATGTACCAGAGAGCGTCAGTTTGTCTTCGCTTACGTTCGAAGAAAAGTAATATGCCAATGGCTGCTGCCAAAGCAACAATAACAGGTGCCAGAATTGCCTGTGTCCGTTGCAGCCCTTCCTTCACTGAAATCGGGGGACTGTCAGGAGGGACATTAGGAGTCCCATCGTTGAAAATGAAATCGCTGACTTCCTCCCAATGCCCGTTTTGAAACACATCTGTGAGGTGCGGTGTGAATCCAACTGCAGTCTCTCCCGTCGCATCATCGACGACGTCAGTTGGGACGAAGTTGGTAAGTCGGAATGTCGTACCCGTGACATCACGTGTTCCGGTGATATTATCGAAGGATACATGCCCACTCACACCTGTAAACGAGGTTTCAGTGAAATGCTTGAAATGCGTTTCACCATCCAGAAATCCATCGCTAGAGACGCCACTGCAGGCAGCCAAGCCAAGCGCGATAGCTGCTTCGTATGTGAGAGATGCGTAGTTGCTTTCCGAAGGAGTGGAAAGGTAAGAGCCGTCATCGATAAACGGGGGGATACTCCCCAAATTGTTCTTGCTATAATCGGGGAACAAGGAACTGAGATATTCCAAATCATCTGGGTTCTTCAACTTCCCCATTTCCACTGCGAAGCGGTCATATGCTGCCATTCCAGGCACTCCAACTGTCAATCGGAGTTTCCCCACTCCTCGATAAGCCAGGCTCAACGGCGAGCCCTTCTCGAAAGATTTGCTTCCTGGGCCTGCAGAACCTGCACCAAGGAACCAATTGTGCTTCCCATTCCCAGCCAAATCCATATTGTAGGCTTCAGTCATCAAAGTATCAGTCCCATATACAGCACAGAATACATATCGAAACCCGGTTTCCTTTACTGCTTCTAATGTAGCTTTCTCTGTACCTTCTCCTTCTTTACTTATCGGAATCGTGCGAATGTCCATATCTGGAGCATACTTTCTTGCCGCCTCCCGAAGACCGAGAGCATTGGCATTGCCGTATGGATCATTGATATGTATAACTGCCAACTTCGAAACGTGCAGAATATCTCGAAGATAGAGAATAAAAGGTACCACGATATCGGCATCGGAGGGCATTGTTCTCCCAAAGAGCGGATGCTGGCTCTTGTCATCAAGATCTGCGCTCGCGGAGGATCCTGAGACTTGAGGATACCCAAACAATCCGGTTACAATTGAAGTGGGGACGGAAATTCTAGAAAAACTGGCTCCAATGAAAGCGCTGGGTAGACGTTCAGGCCCCCCTGGATCACGACCAATCAGTTCGACAACTTGGTTGAGGGCATACTCAGTTTCGACCTGGGTGTCAGCGAACTCCACCGTAAACCGGACATTACAACTTTCATTCAAGCCTTTGACCTCAGGAACAATGGTACCATCTCCTACGTTCAGGTGATGCGCTGCCAACGCTACAGCAGCTGCATCAATATGAATCGGACGCAATGGAGTAACTCCCTCAGATGTTAAGGGTAATAGACCAATCAAATTGCAGAGAACGACAACTTGTTCAGTGTCTGGATCTTGAACGACGTCAACTTTGCTTCCCTTTTCTCTTGTGATGGTGCCTGTTGCATTGAGACGAAGATTGTCGTAATGCGGTAGCGACTGCAGGTGCGATTCGCCGGCTTGTGGTTCTGTCACATTGAAATCCATTCTGTAGTTGTTGTTTCTGTGCTCTTGCAGTGGCCAAGAAAAGTGACGGCTAATGGTTGTGGGGAAGAAACTGTTTCGAATTGGGTCATTAAAGCTCTGCATTGACCCCTAGTGGCAAATAGGGCCTTTCCCTATGCTAGCTCATTGGGCTGTCTTGATAGATGGACAAAATGTCAAAGCTATAGCTTTTTTTCTACTAGTCCAACATCCACTGTTCTTTTCGTAAGTTTTTCAACACTGGTGTAGGGATGTTTTGGTACCCATGTTTCATATTTTTGATATCCTTGATATATGTTTCTATATTCACAAGCAAGACTGCGGTGACGTCTCTTCCCCGTTTTCGACGAAATGAAAACTCAGATGTCCTGTTTGACCAAGCATGGCATAAGCAGATAAATGTGCCTTTATGACATGACGTGTTTTCTTGCAAAGTCTCCTAGTACTTATTGGATGCAAAAACCTCCAAATTCCAACAATGACTTCTTGGTTCGCAACAATTGATAAAGTGGGTGGATTTGCCAACGAGGACAGCTAAAACCGCTAATAACTCACAGAGCCAAAAGTGTTTGACTTTCCCTGGTCGTGTGCCTGGTTCTGCAAAGGACCGTTCGTGTGAGAGTCAATACTAACCTTTGGTCAGATTGTAGAATAACAATAAACTATAAATTGTTTTGACCGGTCCTTGAGAATTTGGCTTGAGGCAAGGTTGAGTTTGGCACAGTATAGTTCAGCTCTGTATCATTTGTACCGCCGCATTTATCCGGGCTAGTAGGACAGCTCCACACTCCTGCTTCCACCACCACATCAATTGAAAATGGTGATATGGAATGCTCCCAGCATAGCAGATAAGTGCTGTTATTTGCCGAATTGCTTTCATATTGCTCACTACATTTTCAGTTTAACCATCGCCACCTATTTATTTGACTGTTGAGGTGCAGCACAGTTTTCCTCAGCTCTATTATAAGGAGGGAGGCAAAGTGTACCAATTTTGGGGAGATTCTCATCTTGTTATTGTTCTGGGACAACTGTGAATGGGGTATCAGTTGGTTCGCAGGCTTATAGGAAGTACAATCGAAAATCGCCTGGAAATATAAGTTTGAGCTGTGGATCAAGGGGAAGCGGACAAGCCAAAGGTAGAAGCGTTGACTCAATTGTTGAACGTGTCCAAGACAGTTCGATGGCGACCAAGTTTTGGCTTTACTAGGCAAGACGTGGAGTTCAAGCTAGGACTAGAAAATTGAAGGAAGTTCATAGCTTCCCCTATGACTTTGAGAGATGAAAAGCTTCTCCCATACTCTAGCCCCAACACTACGTATGGGGGTAAAGTGGTAGGGATGAAACAAGAGTCGAAGCTGACAACTAAAGTCTGCATGGAGAACCGAATCAACCCAGGTATGTCATTCAAGGTCCTCTGGGAACCTCTACAGCTACCGGTTCAATCGTTTCTCACGAACGTGTAGTTTCCTCGAATGATCTTCTCACCTCTTCTTAGCTATTTTGAATGGCCGATCTCATTCCTTACGCAAGATACTAGATGCCTAGTAAAGTTTCCCTATTTACATATGACTCTCTACCAAGACTATGAGGCGTTCGGGTCAAACTCACTGGTCGTAGAATCCTCCTCCTCAATACTCGTTGGCTTGTTGTCCGCCCTCATATCGGGCTTTTCAAAAGGTCGTCGCAGAATACTTCCAGAACTGTATGTTCGTGCGAGACCTGGTTCATGATTTTTATATTGCCCCTTTGCCCAATGGATCATTGGAGATTCAGCATTCTCTATGCTCAATAAGTTCGGCCCCTGCCCCTCGTTTACCCAGCAGGTATGCATTTCCCCCTTCCCTTTAATCGGAATCATCCCTCGTGGCTTTACAGGCAGAGAGGGACATTGTTTCGCCAAGATCTCAGCGGAGGCCAACGAGCAGTGGATGCGGTTCGCCTTGGAACTGCTCTCCATTCTAGAAGCCGTGTTTACAGAATCTCCAAACAAACAGTACCGAAGATTTCTAGTCCCCACAACATCAGCAACCACAGACCCGGAATGAAAGCCCACGCGGACATTCACATATCCTTTCTCCGGTTCATCTTCGTCTACCAACGTTTCATTTGCTTCCCTAATGGCATCAATCGCAAACTCTGCAATACGCTTGGCATGATCCATTTCCTGGTTTTTTACCAGGTTTGTGACAGCCATGTATGAATCTCCGATTGTTTCAACTTTGAAAACATCGTGCTTCCGTGACAACGCATCAAACTTGGTATACAGTCGATTCAGCAAGAGTGCCACTTTTCTGGGCGGCAGCTCTGCTGAAAGCTGCGTGTACCCAACAATATCTGAAAAGAATATTGTGACCATATCACGGTGTTCTGGTTCTACGGCGCGACCGTCACGCAAAGCTTCCGCAATATGACGAGGGAAAATGTCAAACAAAGACATGGATGTAACTGCATTGGTGGCAGCACGCTTGGGATCATCTGATATCGTTCGAAGGTCGTCTCGATCCATCCGCTTCAAGCGTAGATCTATTTCTTGAAACGTCGGCCGCATGCTTGCATCGTCTTGGATACAGTCCTGCATGAGAGATTGAAGCTGGGCTGGCATGTTCTGGGGAACCGGTGGTCGTTTCTGAACCAGTTTGTCCGCCACTAGATCCAATACCGCCGCAGGATCCTCCCCGTCGTACGGATCTCGTCTGGAATATATCTCATACAGAACGATTCCAAAAGCATAGACATCTGACGCCGTGGTGTTTCCGCTCTCGCCTCTCAACAACTCTGGAGCCATCCAGTAGGCAGTACCAGTGATTCCATTTACATATTTGTCGTGGGAAAGTCCAAAGTCCGCAACTTTTGCCCGGAACCTTCTATCGACAAGGATATTGGCCTACATTCACAACAAGATCGAAAGGGTGAGCTCTAATTAGTAGCAGCAGAGGCTTCACCGGATCGCGCCATACGTACCGATTTAATATCACAGTGAATAACTTGTGGAATAGATGAATGAAGGAATCGCAATCCTTGAGACACATCCTGAAGAATATGCAACAGCAGATTACTCTCGAGGTGCATAGTTTCATTATGCAGAACATAATAGAGGGACCCGTGATCCATGTACTCCATGATCAACATTGGTTCCGAGCCACGCTCCAGCACAGCACCTAGTAGTGGAGAAATAATATACTGAGATTTGATTTTTCCAAATGGTCGACCATGAATGCAGTGAACTTACCCATAACTGTAGCTATACAAGAGTGTCTTAGCTTTGAAAGGACTCGCATCTCCTCGATGAAGTTCTTTCGTAACTGAGACCTACTGATTTCCGACGATGCAATTGCAAGAGTTGGTTTTCCTCCACCCGTTATGGACGTACGCCGCAAGATTCCGGCCGAGGACACACTTTGTGATATTGAGCTTTTTCCAGCCACAGACCGAAAGCTCAAGTGCTGTTTTCCACTATTCTGCGTATTCGTTAGGGACCCCTCGGAACTGTTCAGAGATCCTGCATGGGTACTTCCTTTTAGTTTCCACCCCCCTTCTCGTTGTAGTGGTGGAAGAACACGTTTCACTGCCACATCGGTTCCACGGTACTCTGCTTTTAGAATCAAACCAAATCCTCCCTGCCCAATGATTTCTGGAGGATTCGCAAATTTCAGCTCTTCTTTCTTGATGTGCCAGAGAGCGTCACTTTGTCTCCGCTTTCGCTCGAAGAAAAAGAATATACCGACGACTGCAACCAAAGCAATTACAACAGGTGCCAGAATTGTCTGTGTCCATTGTTTGCCTCCCTCGACTGGAATCGGGGGACTGTCAGGAGGAACGTTGGCAGTCCCATCGTTGAAAATGAAATCGCGGACTTCCTCCCATTGCCCATTCTTGAACACATCTGAGACATACGGCATAAATCCAACTAGAGTCTCTCCGGTCTCATCATCGACAACGTCCGTTGGAAGAAAATTGGTAAGTTTGTAAGTCGTACCCGTGACATCACGTGTTCCCGTGATGCTATCAAAGGATAAACTGCCGCTCACACCTCTAAACGAAGTTTCTGTGAAATGTCTGAAATGGGTGTCACCATCTAGAAATCCATCGCCAGAGACTGCACTGCATGCTGCCAAGCCTAGTGCAATTGCTGCTTCGTAATTGAGTGGCGCATAATTGCTTGACAATGGAGAGGAGACGAAAGATCCGTCCTCTATAAACGGGGGAATACTTGCAGACTCGGGGTTGTCACTTTTGGGGAACAACGAACCGAGATACTGCAAATCGTCTGGGTTCTTTAACTTCCCCATTTCTTCCGCGAAGCGGTCATATACTGGCATTCCGGGCAATCCACCGGTGAATTGAAGCTTACCCACTCCTCGATAAGCTAGGCTCAATGGAGATCCCTTCTCATAGGTACCACTTGTCGGATCCGATGTACTATCACCAAAGAACCAATTATGCTTCCCATTCCCAGCCACATCCATGTTGTACGCTTCAGTCAACAAAGTATCAGTCTGATATACAGCACAAAAGACATATCGATACCCGGTCTCCTTGACGGCTTCTATGGCATCTCTCTCTGTACCTTCTTTTTCTTCATTTATCGGAATCGAGCGAATGTCCATATCTGGAGCAAAATTTCTTGCTGCCTCCCGAAGACCGAGGGCATTGGCATTGCCATAGGGATCATTGACATGTACAACTGCCAACTTTGTAACGCCCAGAGCATCCCGAAGATAGAGAATGAAAGGCACAGCGTTATCAGCATCGTTGGGCATTGTTCTCCCGAATAGCGGATGCTGGCTTCTGTCATCAAGATCCGCGCTCGTGGCTGTCGCAGATATTTGAGGATATCCGAATAATCCGGTGACAATCGAAGTGGGGACGGCAACTTTAGAGACCAGTGACCCGATAAAAGAACACGGCAGACGATCTGCCTCCCCTGTACTTCGACCAATACGATCTACAACTTGGTTAAGGGCATATTCAGTATCAAGCTTAGTGTCAGCGAATTCCACTGTGAACCGAACACTACACCTTTCATTCAAGCCTTCGACCTCAGACACAAAACTGCCATCTCCAACGTTCAAGTGATGAGCTGCCAAGGCTACAGCAGCTGCATCGACGTGCCTCGGAGCCCATAGAGTACTACCTGAAAACGAGAGGGGGAAGAGAGTGTTCAAATGGCACAGAACAACGTCTTCCCCTGTATGTGGATCTCGAAAGACATCAGTGTTGCTTCCTTTTTCTCTCTTGATGCTGCCTGTTGCATTGAGGCGAAGGTTGTCGTAATGTGGCAGCGACTTCAGCAGCGATTCGCCTGTTTGCGGTTCCGTGATATTCGTATCCATGTTGTGGTCGTTGCTTTGTCTTGTTGCAAGAGTGTGAGTATCATCCGGCCTCTTCTCAAATGACCTCAGGACATTTTATCGTCCTCTGGGCCTTTTCAGGTATTATGGGCCTAAGCAAGTGGATCGTGTGGCATAGTGAGTAAAGGTGCGAAATGCCTATTACAGAAAGAAGAAAAAGTCTACTTTACCAAAAGCTTCTACGTACGATTTCGTATGTCTATGTGCGACTGTCTGCCTTCTTCTTTTTACGATCGTTGGCTGGACAATAAGCTCAAACTTTCCTCCCATCACATTACTTTGTTCAAAGAAGTTCCAGTTCTACTTATGATCCCACATGCTTTACTAACCATTTGGGAAATCGCATCGAAGAAACTGGCTGCGCTTCTGGCGTGCGTGTGCATCGAGGTTCAAATATAGTTGATATATAGCAAGCTGTCGAGCGAACCCATTGGCTGGTGTTCATTAAGGGAGGAGTATCGAAGTGTTGGGGCACGGGCAATAAGTATCCAATAAAAGGCCCAGCAAGGCCAGGAGCTCTCTGGTTCCCCTAGTAGAAGCTAATTACGACCAGATAATCCTCTCGAAATCTGAGATGGAGTCGGCACCAAACGTTGTCCTTTTATATTTTTTACGCTGACAAAACTCACGTTCCCGAAATCTTATAGCCTTCAGAATAGCATGTCTATATATCTCAATCGTTTCCTGTTAACCTTAAGTCAATCCCCGGTATATATCTGGAAGAGACCCTGCAAGAAGTGTTTGATTTTCTATTTCAAACAGCTCAATGCACATAGCTGACGATGGATTCATCAAATATCTGCCAGTACTAGAATCTCGGGCCAAACTCATTCATCCTCAATACAGTGTGCGCCTGTGAGACTTGGACCCTCATCTCTGCCCTGACCCGTTGCCCATTGGATCATTGCAGAAGCAACGTCTTTCACCCTCGACGAGTTCGATCCAATTCCCTCGTTTACCCAGCAGGTATGCATTTCGCCTTTCCCCTTTATTGTAATCAGTCCTCGCGACTTGACAGACAGAGAGGGACATTGTTTCGCCAAGATCTCAGCGGAGGCCAACGAGCAGTGGATGCGGTTCGCCTTGGAACTGCTCTCCATTCTCGAAGCCGTGTTCACAGAATCTCCAAACAAACAGTACCGAAGGTTCCTAGTCCCCACAACATCAGCAACCACAGATCCGGAATGAAAGCCCACGCGGACATTCACATATCCTTTCTCCGGTTCCTCTTCGTCTACCAACGTTTCATTCGCTTCCCTAATGGCGTCAATCGCAAACTCTGCAATACGCTTTGCATGATCCTTTTCCTGGTCCTTTACCAGGTTTGTGACAGCCATGTAGGCATCTCCGATTGTTTCAACTTTGAAAACACCATGCTTCTGAGACAACGCATCAAACTTGGTGTAGAGACGATTAAGCAAGAGTGCCACTTTCCTCGGCGGCAACTCCGCTGAGAGCTGGGTGAACCCAACGATATCTGAAAAGAAGATTGTGACCATATCACGATGTTCCGGTTCTACGGTGCGTCCATCACGCAACGCTTCCGCAATATGATGAGGGAAAATATCAAACAAAGATATAGATGTTTCTGCATTGCTGGCAGCGCGCTTGGGGTCGTCTGATATCGTTCGAACCTCGTCTCGCTCTAGCCGCTTCAAGCGTAGATCAATTTCTTGAAACGTCGGACGGAGGCTTGCATCGTCTTGGATACAGTCATGCATAAGAGATTGAATCTGGGCCGGCATGTGTTGGGGAATCGGTGGTCGTTTCTGAACCAGTTTGTCGGCCACTAGATGCAACACCGCGGTCGGATCCTCTCCATCATACGGATCTCGTCTGGAATAAATCTCATACAAAACTATTCCAAAAGCAAAAACATCAGACGCCGTCGTGTTTCCACTTTCGCCTCTCAACAACTCTGGAGCCATCCAGTAGGCAGTACCAGTGATTCCATTTACAT
>JAAMXS010001099.1:0-12868 GCA_019693525.1 Cylindrotheca fusiformis | reverse complement strand
GTATCATACTGTAGCGACACCATATTACTTATTAGAAACCACACGTGCGACATGTCCCAAAGGATGTCGGATTCGGACACGGACTAGACAATAACAAGGCATGCTGAACTCATCACGGACACTTGCACGGCAGCAGCGAATCGATTCTAGCATATATACCTTCGTTTTATTGTAACAATGGAACGCCCTAACATCATTGACGAAAGCAACAGGGTGGAAATTCTGGATCTAAAGGAAGGTGGCTCCAGAGTTCTTCGTCTATACCAGCGAAACGAAGGACACAGACATACCGAAAGGAACATTGACTCACAAGCGAGTAGATCCTTCTGTGACAGAGATTCCTGAGTTTGCTTTCTGAAACTGCAAGGCATATCCGAATTCCCCCAAATCTCAACGTTATTGGAGATGAAGCATTTTGTTTTTGCACCAGGTTGACATCAATCGAACTTCCAGAGTTCGAATTCGTGTTCGATTTTGATCTCTCTGGATGCATGTTTTGCTCTCGTGAATATTGCGGGTCCAATTCAACCAAATTACTTGGGTAGTTTCATGGAAGATTCGAAGCTTGACAGTGAAGTTGATGGACACAATGATCTATTCCGCAGATTGCAGTATCGATTTGATGATTCTCTGTTGAACAAGCTGTTCTACTACCAGTCGTATCATTCTTCCGATGCCGCATGGGTGCAACTACGACGGCTGATGGAGGATGATCCATTGGCAGCAACAACCCAGGTCGATGAATTCGGTATGACTCCACTCCATATTATGTCATTGTCGCAGACTCCAAATCTGGATTTGCTACTTGCTCTGATGGAAGAAGACCAGCTGGATCATATCTTTCGTAGTCGGGACTCATTTGGATCCACTTCGATGGAATATCTACGTTTGAATCGGATGCCAAATTCTACCGAGATGATTCGGAAAGCACCGATGACTCGATTTGACCAGTTGCTGGGGTTGGACGGGCCTGTGAAATCAGATATGTTGCAGGCCGTCGACGAAGCGTTGGCGGTGGATTGGTCTTCCAAAAGGAGGAATTGGTAGAGTACATTTCCAACTTGCAAGCTGTGAAAGGAAGGAAATCCTTTCTATAGTGGAGCTACGTCTTTGGAAGATGAAGATTGACGAGGTTGGCTCAAAGAACGAGCAGGTAGCCAATCGAGAAAGCTGCCGAATCAATAGTGGTGCTGCTATTGTGATACCCCATGTGCTCCCGTTTTCTTGCCAATATTTACGTGGAAAACTATTTTCGCTCGCTCACCATAGAATGCAGGTTTCTTTGTTATATGAAGACAATGCAAGAGAAACTGCTAGAGAGAGAATATTGAAAACGTGGTCTTAGACTTCGTTGATTTCTGAAGTTTATTGTTCATCGTGCATGTCGGAATGCGACTACAAGTCTAAATGCATATATTCGTCAATGGTACAAACATGCAAGGCAAGTCCCACCAATAGACCATTCTCATACAGTTGATTGGCAAACTATCATTATGTGTAGATCTTCTCGAATCACAGCATGCAGTTTCCATCGCTCGAATCACATGATCGCTTTCGCCTATCTTTTCTCGTCAGTGCCAAAACCAATGACCTCTAACCAGAATCTACAGGTCCTTCGATTCCTATACAGCGTCTCCAGGATCACTGAAATGGGTGCTGTTGGGCTGCGATTTTCAGGGTTTGCCATTCTCGTAAAGGATCGATTTTTCGGTGTTGGTACAAGCAGTCTAGTACATTCAGGGAAACCTCCATCTAGTAGTTCCTCTCTTCCTCTCCGGAAGGATAGGGGGAAGACCAGCAGTGCCAGGCGCCCCAACAAATCTATTCCTCAGTCATGATGAAGAAGTCAGTATAATGGATGGATCTCTCAGAAGATTCGAATACTTCAAGTACTGTATACCACTATAGCTAGTACATAAATACTGTAGTATACCTGGCTGGCTTAGCGCGAACCCATCCTCAACTAGCTAGACAATGTGTCAACGCCCACAGTATAAGCAAAGTTCGCTAACTCTTTTCATTTTCTGTTGGTAGAAAATATTACGGTTGTAGAGATGCAATAAATGCAGCAGATTGTTTTCTCGTCGAGTTTTCTAGCAAATACTCCGAATCCCTTCTTAGCATTGTCGAGAGCTTTCTGACCATTCAAATCCTGTTACGCATCATGCGTTGTATCCCTATCTTCCTTCTGACCAACCACCATCATCATCATCCCAGCATTCAGACACATCACGAAAGCCCGAAGTGATTTGATTCCGGCACATTTCGCTTATTTCCACTATTGTAGCAATGGAACGTCCAAACATCATGGACGAAAGGAACAACAAGAGGAAGAGTTCGGAGATATCAGAGCATCAGGCAGGTCCAAAGTACTTTGTCTATACCAGCGAAACGAAGGATGCTGACATACCGAAAGAAACATTGACTCACCTGCGAGTAGATTCTTCTGTAAGTGAGATTCCTAAGGCTGCATTCAGGGGTCGCAAAGCGTTGGTACATGTACAACTTCCGGAGACTCTCGCAAGAATTGAAGAATCTGCGTTCGACGAATGCTCCAACTTGAAGTGTGTTCAGTTCGTATCAGGAAATGACTCCCTTGATGCTTCCTCTTTCAATCCTACTTTGAAAAAGGGAACGATGGTGTTTCCAGAAAGGGCAAAGCTCCAGATTGACCCATATGCATTTGGTCACTGTCTGAGTCTAAGGAATGTCATTATTTGTTCTGTTTCCACGAAACTAGGATTTGCTGCTTTCTGTGGTTGTAGTGGTCTGAAATCTGTTGAGCTACCGGAGGGTCTTCAAGAGATCCAACGCCATTTGTTTGAGGGTTGCGAATCATTGACGACGGTCAAGATACCTTCTTCTGTGATCAAGATTGGTGAATCTGCTTTCTCCGGATGTCGAAGGCTGACTTCATTCGATCTTCCACACGGAATTTTGCACATAGGAGATGGATCTTTTGAGAACTGTGATTCAATTTACACTCTTCATATCCCTCTGACTGTGTCTTCAATTGGGAAGAGGTCGTTTATGGACTGCTTGTGGCTGTGGTGTGTCGAGCTGCCAGCAACCTTGGAAATCATTGATGCTTATGCGTTCTATCGTTGTCATGGGCTGGAGTCCATTGACCTTCCTTCGACATTGAAGGAAATTGGTTCTCATGCTTTCGCTGACTGCTCATCGTTGTCACATATCAGAATTCCACCGAGTGTCGACGTCGTTGAACATGATACATTTATTGGTTGCCCCAACTTGATTTCAATCGAACATCCAGAGGGCAGCATGCCCTTTATTGATCTCTTTGAATGCTATCGCTTGGTGAATATCGCGGGTGCATCACCGAACGCGGCTCCATCACCGAGCGTCGGGGAATGTTTTATGTACCTTTCGAAGCTTGGCAGTGTTGTCGACGGACATGCTGATCTTGTCCGCAGCTTGCAACATCGATTCGATGATTCTCCGTTGAACAAGCTATGCTACTACCATTCGTACCTTTCCCCGGACGACGCAATGATGCAACTGCAAAGTCTGATGGAGGATGATCCATTGGCAGCAACAACCGAAGTGGATGCGCTCGGTTTGACTCCACTTCACACTCTGTCCTTGTCGCAGACCCCGAATGTGGATATGCTTCTGGCCATGATGAAAGGAGACCACCTGGATCATTTCTTTCGTATGCTGGATCCACTTTGTAGTCGGGATTCCAAAGGATCCACTCCGATGGACTATTTATGTCTTAGTGGAAGGCCAGATTCTTCGGAGGTGATTCGAACAGTGCTGATGACTCGCTTTGACTGCTTGTTGGGCTCGGCAGGTCCTTGGAAATCAGATATGGAAAATGCGATCGAAAACGCATTGAATGCTAGTACTGGGAATCTCAGGAGGTGCGGTATTCGTAGCATCTATTACAAACTTGCAAGCTATGAATGGAAGGAAATCTTTTCTAACTTGGAACTATTTCTTTGGAAGATAAGGATTGAAGGCGATGTTGGCTCGGAGGAGGAACATATAGTCGATCGAGAAAGTTGCCGAATCAATTGCGGTGCTGCTGTTGTGATACCCCATGTCCTCTCGTTTCTTGGCAGATTTGACGGTGAACATATTATTAGCTATATTCGCAAGTAACAACTCTGCAAAACTAAGGTCAACTACAACTTCTAGAGACCTGCATAAGACAAGTTACAGGAATAGACAACAATACAAAGATATATTCATTAGCTATAACTTATTTCTTTTTAAATTCTTTTGCGCACATATTGCTATTATGATTACTGTTTGATGTCGCACAAAACAAGAACAAAGCATCAATCAATCAATCACCACGAGCTAAGATTGGCTTTGAATGACTTTTTCGGCAAATGTTCGTGATAATTTACTGATAGGCAAAAGATTGTTCTCTCAAACAATGGCTCCATATCTCATATCCATCCGTGGCACATTCGATTTGTCCTTCCATGATGACAGCCGTGACGGTACGTTTACGATTGGCACTGAGTAATCGGGGACGATATGTGCCTCTAATCCCCGTGTGTAATTGTCCTTGGTCAATTTTTTTTCAAATGTGTCTCGACGACTTCTTCGTGTAGTAGCTTGTCGGATTTTTGTGGATCAATCATTTCGACCGATTCAAAATAACCATGACGATATCTTCGAAAGAACTGGACCGTCTCGACCAGTTCCATTTGAACTTGTGTCTCATTTCAGCCGCTTCCCACCATAACTTCCTCTCCTTTTCATTCGATGTTCCTTCTTACACCAAGCAATATCTTGGACGCCAGAAGAAGATCATTCAGGAGATGAAAAATGAAGGACTCTTGGGTCATTGTTGAGTTCGTACTCACGCATGCAAGGGTCGTATGTGTTCATTTCTACTTGCGCCAACTGCCCGTAAACCACCACTTTTTCTACTTCATTTCTATGGCTGGCCACACCAAGTTCTGTCCAACATCCATCTGATGGAATTGATCACCTTTGGCATCGGTGTGACATGCCTCTCTCTTCCACGCTCTCGTCGACATATGCATGCTTCGCTATAATCTCAAAAGGCACACGATTTCCCGAGGATAAAACTAATGAATGTGGGAAAAGACTTCATACACCATGCATAGTACTCATTATGGTCTTCTCCTTCGTTCCTCTTACTGTTTTGTCCATCAATTCGTCATCCCAACGCTTTTGGGGAAGATCCACGTGTCATGGCCAAGATATCTTGGACGCCGGACATACCATCGCTACGTTACGTATGCTAGCTGATGATCGAAAGAATGACTCTTGGGTCATTGTTGAGCACCCTATGCACTCTGGCAGGCCAGGGTCGAATCAATACTGTAACACCAAGTCTCCAGCATCCATATCTTGAACGTCCTATTATAGCGTGGACGACGAAAGCAACAGGATGGAAAGCCCGGAGCTAGGGGAGGTGGCTCCAGACGAGGTCTTCGTCTACACGAGGGAAACGAAGGGAGCTGACATACCTTCAGAAACATTGACTTACCTGCGAGTAGATTCTTCAGTGAGTGAGATTCCCGAGACAGCATTCAAGGGTTGCAGAGCATTGGTGCGTGTACAACTTCCAGTGACTCTCACAAGGATTAAAAAATTAGCGTTCTACGAATGCTACAACTTGAAGTGTGTTCAGTTCGTTTCAGGAAATGAATCCCCCGATGCATCCTCGATCATCACTGACAATAACTTAGAAGACGGAACGATTGTGTTTCCAGATGGGGCAAAGCTGCAGGTTGAGAGACGTGCATTTGGTTACTGTCGCAGTCTGAGGAAGGTCATACTTTGTTCTGTTTCCACGAGACTTGGTTTTGGTGCTTTCACTTATTGCAATGGTCTGATATCTGTTGAGTTACCTGAGGGGCTTCAAGTGATCGAACAATGTTTGTTTGAAGGTTGCGAATCATTGGCAACGGTCAAGATACCTTCATCTGTGATCAAGATTGGTGGGCGTGCTTTCTACCTTTGTCGAAGTGTTGCTTCGTTTGACTTTCCGCACGGACTCGTGGAGATAGGATACAGTTGTTTTTTTGGTTGTGATTCGATTGAAACTCTGCACATCCCCACAACTGTATCTAAAATTGGGGAGCGCGCGTTTGGATACTGTAGCAGTCTGATATATATCACGCTACCGCCTACCTTGGAAACAATTGAGATTTATGCGTTCGAACAATGCCAGAGGCTGGAATACATTGAGTTTCCAACGACATTGGAGAGAATTGGTTCTGGTGCATTGTCCGGCTGCACATCCTTGTCACATATCAGAATTCCACCCAGGGTTAACGCCATTGGAAATGATGCATTTATTGGTTGTACCAGTTTAATTTCAATCGAACTTCCAGAGGGAAGAAGCATGGGCGACATTGATCTCTCTAGATGCCTTTCCTTGGTGAACTTTGCAGGTCCAATGCTGAATGTAGAGGGGCAATTTATGGGGCATTTCATGCAGATTTCGAAGCTTGGCAAGGTTGCTCATGGATATACTGATCTTGTCCACAAATTGCAGCATCGATTCGATGGTTCTCCGTTGAACAAGCTTTGCTACTACCAGTCATACCATTCGTCTGAAGACGCAATGGTGCAACTACGAAGTCTAATGGATGAGAATCCTTTGGCAGCAACAACCGAAGTGGATAAGTTTGGTATGACTCCACTCCATATTCTGTCGTTGTCGCAGACTTCGAATCTGGATATGCTCCTAGCTGTGATGAAAGGAGGACATCTGGATCATCTCTTTCGTAGTCGGGACTCATTCGGATCCACTCCGATGGACTATCTATGTTTGAATCGGATGCCAAATTCTAGCGAGGTGATTCGAAGAGTATTCATGGCTCGCTTTGACGAATTGCTGGGGTTGGAAAGGCCTTGGAAATCAGATATGTTACAGGCGGTCGACAATGCGTTGAATGCTCATCAGTGGTTCAGGAGGAGGGAGATTGTTGTTGTCTGTTTGAAACTTGCTAGCTATGAACGGGAGGAAATCCTTTCTTTGGTGGAGCTATGTCTTTGGAAGATAAAGATTGAAGATTTTGGATCGGAGGAGGAGCAGATAGCCAATCGAGAAACCTGCAGAATCAATAGTGGGGCTTCTATTGTGATACCCCACGTGCTCCCGTTTCTTGCCAAACTTGACGTTGAAACCTATTTCGCTCGCTCACCTTAGATTGCAGATTATTTTAGTACAGTAGTTACATTCCCACGCCATGAACAATATAGTCTCCTACTTCTCCGACTGGGGATCCTGACGAGACCGAAGAAATTGGGAAGATTGAAGGAAGGATGATTCTTTCATTATGTACTAACTCTTATGAAAAAGAGACATGGCAGAGGTTATCTTTGGCTGTCAAGGGATGCGTGTTTTGATGCTTATTCCTGAATTCGACAAAATCGCGAAGATCCTAACATGCTGGCGACTTCCAGAAGTTTGGATCATTCTTTGCCTTGAGCAATAATGGTCTAAACTGTGCAATGGCAGTTTCTTCGTTTCCCTTTGATTTCTTGGCAACCTTATCGTCCCGCCTCTAATACCCACCCACTGCTCTCCTAGTTGGTACAATACCATCCTCGTGGACTTGAAATAGCACCTGGGTTAATATGACTAGTACAGTAGATTTTCTTATTAGCTAGGTTGCAAGTAGCCGCTCGTGTTCATGACCTTTTCTCAAAGTTTGTCTGATGGCTGCGGGGTGAGTGGTAACAAATAGGGGCTGGGAACAAACAGGAACAGCAGTTCTACAGATAGAACGCAGAGGAATACGAGGTCTGTTTGATATATAAACTTAAGAGCTGTAGCAACGCCATGTACAAAGACTTGTGATCGTGAGGCTGATCGAAACGGGCTATAGTAGTAGGTTGGGTGAAAAAAGGCTGGTGCCTATTTTTCACGCGCCTTCACTTCTATTAGAGCCACTTTTTTGCACGATGGTTCTAGAACAAACAGTTCCAATATGTATATTTAGGTTCCATATATGGGACAAATGTTCCCTACTTTGTTCGATCGGAGTAGAAGCACATACAACTGTTTCTTCCATGCCATATACTAAGAGCAATCGACCTTCCACAAGGATCGATTTACCTCCTCAAGACAAATTCGTCTTTTTTTGATATTCATCACACTCTTGCTTTTTTTGGAGCAATCCTATTTCCTAGTTGATTGATTCGTCCAATAACCATGTTCAGCAGTCAAACTATCGATATCATCTATTCTAGCTGGGATGTGATCAAGAAGGTCCCAAATTATCATCAGGCATTTGAAGAACGATTTTTCGAGGCGTAAGTGAAGATCTTCCGTCCTGGTTGCTTTCTATTTCCAGCGAGACAACCTTCACACTCATCACTTTCTTTTTTTTCTGACAGCCTTTCTACGTCAGGACTGGCAGAATGGTTCACTGGTCCCGAAAATCCTCATCAGACAGTATTTGTGAAGACCATAGACTTGGTCGTTCACTTGCTAGGTCCCGACCTTGAAGTGATTCGTTCCGAGTTGACATGTCTTGGAAGGCGCCATCAATGTTACATAACCGATATGCATGAATATCTACAAAAAGACTATTTTCAAGAACATCTGATTGATACCTTTGTTGAAACTATACTCTTTTTCTTGACAAAGCAAGCAGAGAAATTGCCGGATGGAAGGATCAGTGAGGAATCCATCCTACATCCTTCTAAAGTGGATAATGTTCGGGTTGCGTGGAATGACGTCTTTACTATCATCCGTACCATTATGAAGGAAGGAGTAAAACTTGAAAGACATACCCAACGAGAGGAACGACAAAGACAACGACAAGAGGAACAAAACCAACTACTAATATTGCAGGAGCAACACAAATCTGGTGGTGGTGGCAAGCAAGTAGATGATGATCCCAACAAAAGAAAATCTCTATGGTCGCTTGGAAGGAGCCTATCCTTCCTATCGGACGACAGGCCCAAAGAAGTATCATCTCAAAAGAATAATTCCTCTACAGTTTCCTTGTCGGCACTGGCAGCCAAGACTAGCACCAACTTGAAAAATGCAAGAAAACGTGCCAAGAATATAATGTTTCGATCTCCACCTAGACGAACTCGATCGGAACAAGCAAAGAAGAAAGTAAAAGTTCCCTCTATTGTTTCACTTCCAAGCATGACACATGGAGGCAAACAACGGCAACAAACTTGAACCCCCGGAAAAAGAGCTGTTCGAGTTTTCAATCCATACACTCTTATTGTGTGATTCAACCTATTACTACTTGGCAGTTTATGAGTTTTGCATTTTAGTGACCTTTGGCACATTTTTTCATTTTCGAGACGTTTGTTGACATGTACATTCTTATTTGTAGCTTTAATGGGGGAAAGAGAAACATTGTTGTAGGGTGTAGTAGGAGGAAAACAAAGACCAAAAAAATGTGGAACTTTTTGTGATGACGGTCTTTTCCTCCGTTTCATTTGTAGACATCGCGCCAACTGTCTTGCTTTCCATCAGTGTATCATATGGAAGAAAATGCCCACAACTTCTGCTCCCCAATCACATCGTCGGCTCAATGATCCGACGACAACCATGAGACATGCATTGGTATCGTGTTTCATACTTTTACGATAATTCAAGAAATTAAATGACTAACTGTAGCAGAATCGTTCAAAGTGTCGTTGGGATATGGATCCAAGTTCACATACCGCACACTTTAACGTGCTTTCTCATTGTGGAACAAGTACTATTTGGTCGTACAATTGTGTGTTCGTGCCTTTGGAGAGGTCGATTCCGATTGAGGAATAGAGAGAGAACAAGAGAACACTTCGTTTTTTGAATCGAATAATACCCCACAATTGTTGGGTGATGATGATAGCTGCATAAGTAAATGACAATCGAGACGATCTCATCACTCTGACTGCTATAGTTTCCCGGATCTCTTCTATTCTTGTCGAAAACACCATTTGATTTCGCAAGGATATGAATGATCAATCAGATATAACGAAGCGACTATGGCCAGTTGGACTGCCTGGGACTAACCCTGCGCCTACTGCAACGTTTCAGCAGTTCCCAAATGGGGCTCAGCTGAACCAGATATGGATGGATAGCTTGGCAAAAGGTATGGCACAGATGGAGAATTCCTACGGCACTGCTCCAGCGACAGATTTGAGTTTTCCGTCACCACGGCCGATAGCGAATAATATGCCCAAGCAGCAGCAGCACCAAGGGATCGCAATGCCTTCTGCTGTCTCAACGGCTGCGCCGATTCCTGTGATGCCACCACCACCACCAAATCCAGCAGGAACTCACCCAGCAACGGCGCACCCCATGAACCATCACATTCAAATGCAACACCGACAGCAACCACTACAATCACAATATGCTGCTTCTCAACAGGCATTTAACAACAGTTCAGCTGGTATGAATGGTGCCAACTTTGTAAATGTCTTTGCTTCTGGGGGTGAAGCAGAGGCCGAAGCGGAACGAAAGCGCAAGAACCGAGAGTTTGCCAAGCGCAGCCGTGAAAAACGAAAGAATGCCCAGAGGTTGCTAGAGGACGAACTTGCAGATCTTCAGGTGACGAATAACCGGCTAAGACAAATCGTCCAGGAGGAGTTGCCAGCGCAGGCTCAATCGATTCTGAAAAAGTGCTGCGCCGACCACCCGTTGCATCATGCGGCAAGTTCGTCGGGAAACAAAAAAGAAGACGCCTTGGCGAATTCCGACTTTCATTTGCTAGAAAACTTGATCAAGCAGCAGCAAAGTTTCTGTCTAACCGATCCAGCGCAGCCAGACAATCCTATTGTGTACGCAAGTGAAAACTTTTACAAACTCTCTGGATATTCCAAGAAAGAAACCCTCGGGCGTAACTGCCGTTTCCTACAGGGAAAGGATACTGACAGTCAATCAGTAGCCATGATAAGGGAGAGTATTCAAGATGGCAAAGATATATCTGTCAATCTACTCAACTACAAAGCAGATGGGACGCCGTTTTGGAATCAGTTCTTTATCGCTGCCCTGCGAAATAGAACTGGAAAAATTGTCAATTATGTAAGAAACAAAAGGATGCCTCTGATCATCACAAATGGCTGAATAATATCGGTTGCTCAGCTTTTGTTTCTTTCTATCGCATCATCAGGTTGGAGTTCAGTGTGAAATTGACGAGCCAAAGGACGCAAAGTCACCTGTGCCACCCGAGACGATATCGGAGAATCTGGGGGAAGGCCAACAGCAATTTTCGAAACCAAGAAAATCAATTCGTATCAAGGGACCGATTGATGTTGGCGACTACGGTACGAAGCCGGACACTTTGATATCTGAAATAGTACCCAATACCAACGAAGACAGACAGATAAATGATCATGATGGCAAGGGTCAAGAATCATCCTACAAGCCCCTTGACATTTCAGATCCATTTAATCTAGGGGATGAACAAAAAGTTGACTGGTCTGTCCTCGCAGGAGTTTTGGAAGACGATTTCAAAGACAGAATGACCCGCGACGATAGCTTCGATGATTTCGGCATGGCTACATCATCGAACGGCGATACTAGCACTGCAGACCAGGCAGACGACATCAACGACGGCGATTATGAAGAACAGCCACAACAGGAGTATCAGGAGTATCAGAGTTTGTCACCAAGAGCTTTTGTGACCAAGACTTGCCGAAGTGAGCTTGTGGATTCCTTGCTATCCGCCCATGGAGACGTCACCGACAAGCGTTTTGTAAAGGCCCTCGAAGTGCTATCTAGCATTTATGCCTCGTATGACCCTGAAAAAACATCTCCAGAGGCATGCATTGATAATTTTTTGTTGAATGGGGCATGGGTGTCCCTAAGTCGACCAGCGTACGGAGGATGTTTGGGAAAGAATAGTCGTGGAGATTACATGTATACCTTAGGGACAATGACTTTCAACATGTTCAAACCAGCGGACCTCAAATGCAGCATTCAACACACCTTGAATAAAATCGGATTCGTATGTGACCTGAATGAAGCGCTCAATGCTGTGCCATGGAGTCTTCGGCGTGAACTTGCAATGACAGAAACTGATGATACTGGTGGCAAGGAGCAGGCACGCAAAATTTTACGGTCATATGAGTAAGTCGTTTGCCGATGTCCATACCGTCCATCATTTGTATGACCTGATCCATTTTTTTAGTATTGAGATTGCGGTGACTATTGAACCTTGTAAAGATAGTATTCAGGATGATAATGAGCGACCAGTTGGTCCAAAAAAGCCTCTTCGTGCAGTGCAGGTGTTGAAAGGATATCTGCTTCGTGACCCCAACGAGAAGAACCGACTTACGGTTTGGTTCACAGGTGGTAGGCTGTCGCCATACACTCCACCAGAGTCGGCCGATTCTCTTGCGGACGATACTGAATACGGTGATTTTGAAGACTGGAAGGAAATCTTTGATCGAGATTACAAGACCTCCTGGAGCGAATCGTTCAAGAATATGGGTGCGATGCTGTTTTTGGGAGCAGAACTGCCCCAAGGTATGAATCCCGATGGTAGTATGACTTATTCTCTGTCTCGGCCGTATGGAGGCCATGGAAAAGGGTACATTGATGTGAGTGGTGGTCGTTTTCCGCGTATTCTCGTCAATTATCCATCGCAACTCTAACTTTTGCTTTCTTTTCCACATCAGGTTCTGTACGTGGATGAAGGATTGTTCATAACTAGGGGAAACTATGGTACAATTCATGTCGGCATTCGGAGTAGCTTATTATGCCCAACTCTCCCAGATATTCATAATAGCAAAGACCCTGTTTCCGAAGCACCGAATGTGGCGGTGGAAGAAACGCCAGTTTCAAACAATAAACGAAAACCCTCAGCACCAACAAAGGAGGTTGCTGTCGAAAACGGTGTCGATCATTCAGCGGTATGGCGAGATGCTTTGACGAGTGATTTAGAATCCAGGG
>JAAMXS010001097.1:0-15677 GCA_019693525.1 Cylindrotheca fusiformis | reverse complement strand
TCATGCAAAAATTCCAAGATTTGGCTGGGGATGATGGCTATATCTCGGAAAGCGATGTCGAAAACCACAGCATTGGCAACATTGACCAGCCGCGTATCAATCGACAAGACATTGAGGCCTTCAATGCTCGAATGTACCCAAAGTCCTTGAAAGAGGAAGTTTGGAAAGAAGTGGAATTGGTCTCTAGCCAATGAAATGCAAACAAATAGCGATTGAGGAATAGTCCTCTCCTCCTCTCTTCCGAGAAGCCCCAAAGGAGACCATACTCCTGATCCATGTAGATACGACATGACCTTTCTTTTCTTCTAAACTTAGAAGGGCTGAAACTGCGTGTACTCCTGTGGGGGATCCAAGGGCAGCGCTTGGTACTAATCTCGTCTAGTTGTTGGATCAATCAGTTTGTCACTGAAAATCTTTTAAGCAATGCATTCTTTATCGATCAAGCGTACAGTCCTAGCAAACAAAACAGAGTCCGTCCGTCGACCCAAAGCCTAGTGTCGAGTTGAATATTTGTCGAGAGAAGAATGTAGCAAATAAAGCCGCTAATAAAAGACTTCATTTAACTTTTCCAGAGCCAAACTTACACCGTTTATGACAATCCAGCCTGGCCAACCGCTGCATGTACAGTTGTCATTGTAGACGTCTCCTCCAGCTGTAGAATTTGCAGATGGGGAGGATACCCCCAAGATTTGGGGATCAGTCATTGGATTAGAATTTTGTCTTCAAGTATCTTGCCGCACGCCTTTGTACAGCTCGTCAGCAGTGGTTTATCATAAACACCCAGTACGTTCTCTTTCCGCTAGTATAAGTCATGCTTATATGTCTTTTTGAGAGAACAATATCACGAAACCCTGAAGATCTTTTCTCTTTCCGCTAGTAAAATTAGGCGCCAGTTCCACGCATTGGTTTGATATGTAGTTGGCTGAGTCGCTGGTGATAGTGATATTGAAGCTAGTATAAAAGTCGCGCTCATATCTGTCCGAAGAATCTATTCTCTTTCCGCTACTCTAGCAAAAAATTTGCAAGCGTTCACTTGATACGTTGTAGCGGCTTGGTGGAGACTAGGAATACTGCATGCAGGATCTGTAGCTAGTCGCCGAGAAGTTGAACCCCCACAAGAAAAACAGTCCACCTACTACTCTCATTTCTGGACGCAGTAAATCTTTTCTTGACATCAATTCACTAACAGAACCTACTTCATCCCCATTCTATCACATCAGACCAACGAATCATGGCAACTCAAGAATCCCAAGAGAAAGACAAAGCGGCAGGGAACAAGAACGACAAAGCAGCAGAACAGAAAAAAGAAACCGAGGACGTCGCTCAAGTGGTCCCCCCTCCCTCTGATTCGGAAGATGCTTCTCAAGCAGCACAAGAAGATGGTGGCGATGGCGGCATTAAATCCACCAGTCGTGGAGGAAAACAGAAAATTTCGAAAATTGAAGTCGTCATGAACAAGCTGGAGAAACGACGGAAGCAACGAATGGAAGTGACATGGCAGGTCCGAAAGAAGTTTCTCGAAATCTGCAAACACCAAGTGCAAGAATGTGGGGAACATCAGCTGAATGTCATATCCTTCCATGATCTCGTTCAATTACAAGAAAGGTTTAAGGACGAACCTGGAGTCTCCCAAGTTTTTCAACTCGCAGTGGAGAGTTGTGTGGATGTCAAAGCGGACAGGTTTTATTTCCGAGATTTCAATGAGTACCAACTGGTGAGCATTTTGGCTTGGGGTTCATGTGCGTCTCGTAGTTGAAAAAGAGTCTGTCTCTCATCTCACCCTTGCTGCTCCGGCTTTGTCATAGGCACTGAAAAAGAACTTTATTGAAAGAAATCCCATGCTGGGTTCCCTGGTGGGGGTTTTGGCTTTCTACTTTGCCTCCACAGTACTGTTTTGTGGAATTATGCGCGACGAAAGTCTCTGTCCAAGCGGCATACAAGAAGGAGTACCGGGTTGGGCCACCACCATCTATTTCATTAGCACTACCATATCGACCGTTGGATATGGTGATGTAAACGTTACCCAGTCCGGATCCGAGCCCTGGAGGGTCTTTATCATAACTGGGTTTATGATAATCGCCATGGTGATAGCAGTTACCATATTCTCCCAACTCGCAGCTAGCACAGTCGAGCTGACACAGGGCTACACCTCGCCCTATATTGCTGGTTTGTTCAAACGGCTCAAAAATATTGCTGATACAAAACCTTTATGGTATCAACTCCGAACGGTCGCGTTTATTCGTTTGTTTGAGTTGAGCCTCTATTTTGTCCTTTTGAACCTGTGTGGCACTTTCGTGGCGAGAATCATCTTCGCCACTGGATCCGAGGATGTCGACTGGAACTGGATGACAACCTTCTATTGGTCTGTGCAGACCACTACCACCATCGGTGAGTCGAGTCAATAGTACTCCCAAGCCACTACCAAGACCGCGTTCTTCTCAACCTCATCCATCTCTGCCAATTCACTACAGGTTATGGTGATTTGGACATGCCGTACAGCTTGAGGTGGTTCAATATCTTCTATACTGTCGTTGGAACTGCCTTTGCAGCTTCCCTGTTAGGCAACCTCGCGGATCTGAAGAATGAAATTCAGAATATTCGAAGGTTCTACATCTGGAAGAATCGAGAAGTGAGCATGCGATTGATTGAGGATATGAATGGAGATGGCGACGGTCACTTGGATGCCTACGAGTTTTTAATTGGGTCGCTAATCACTCTCGAAAAGATTCAAAAGGACGACGTAAGGGTGATCATGCAGAAGTTCCAAGATTTGGCTGGGGACGATGGGTACATCTCGGAAAGCGATGTCGAAAACCACAGCATTGGCAACATTGACCAGCCGCGTATTAATCGACAGGACATTGAGGCCTTCAATGCTCGAATGTATCCGAAGTCCGAGAAAGATGACGTTTGGAAAGAAGTGGAATTGGTCTCTAGCCAATGAAAAGTACATAATTAGCGATGTAGGAAATGATTTTAGGTATACACGGATTTTCAGATTTATGCTACTAGCGCTCTTTGAATTTTTGGAATTATTAAGTGAAGCAATACTGTACAACTTCTGCAGGAAAAGACAGAAAGTCCTTTCAAACTCCGCCACAGCCTGTCGTTCGACGCGCATTGGAGAATTAGAAGAACTATGCAAAAAATACGTTCCACCTATACTAACCTTCAATGACGCAATCTTCCTTTTGACAACTTGAGATTGAACACATCAATTCAAGAGCACAACCTACTTCCAAATCCTTGCATATCAGGCCAACGAACCATGGCAAATCAAGAATCTCAAGAGAATGACAAAGCAGCTGAAATTAAGAGCGACAAAGCGGCAGAACAGAAAGAAAACACCGAGGACGTCGCTCAAGTAGTCCCCCCTTCTGATTCGGAAAATTCTGCACACGCTGCACAAGAAGAGGATGACGGCATTCATTCCGACGATTGTCGAGGACAGCAGAAAATATCGAAAATTGAAGTAGTCATGAACAAGCTGGAGAAGCGACGGAGGGAACGAATGGAAGTGACATGGAAGGTCCGAAAGAGGTTCCTCGATATCTGCAGACACGAAGTGAAAAAAAGTGGGGGACGTCAGCTGAATGTCCTATCCTTCCATGATCTCGTTCAGTTGCAAGAAAAGTACAAAGATGAACCTGGAGTCTCCGAAGTTTTTCAACATGCAGTGAAGGCTTGCGTGGAGGTCAAAGCCCACAGATTCTACTTCAGAGATTTCAATGAGTACCGCCTCGTGAGCGTTTTCTTTGGGTTCCCCGCGTGTGGAAGCCTTTTTCTCATCTCACCTTGCGGTTCCTGCTCTAACATAGTCATTGAAAAAGAATTTCTTGAAAAGACATCCCGTCTTCGGTTCCCTTGTGGGGGTTTTGGCTTTCTACTTTGCCTCCACAGTACTGTTTTGTGCAATTGTGCGCGACGAACATATCTGTCCAAGAGAAATACAAGAAGGAGTACCGGGTTGGGCCACCACCATCTATTTCATTAGCACTACCATATCGACCGTTGGATATGGTGATGTAAACGTTACCCAGTCTGGATCCGAGCCCTGGAGGGTCTTTATCGCAACTGGGTTTATGATAATCGCCATGGTGATAGCAGTTACCATATTCTCCCAACTCGCAGCTAGCACGGTCGAGCTGACACAGGGCTACACATCGCCCTATATCGCTAGTTTGTTCAAAAGGTTCAAAAATATTGCTGATACAAAACCTTTATGGTATCAACTGCGAACGGTCACGTTTATTCGTTTGTTTGAGCTGGGTCTCTATTTTGTCCTTTTGAACATGTGTGGCACGTTCGTGGCGAGAATCATCTTCGCCGCTGGTTCCGAGGATGTCGACTGGAACTGGATGACAACCTTCTATTGGTCTGTGCAGACCACGACAACCATCGGTGAGTCGAATGCACACTACTCCCAGCGCACACACAAGATCGTGTTCTTGTCAACCTCATTCAACTCTGCCAACAGGATATGGTGATTTGGATATGCCGTACAGTTTGAGATGGTTCAATATATTCTATACAATCATCGGGACTACTTTTGCAGCTAACCTGTTAGGCAACCTCGCGGATCTGAAGAATGAAATTCAGAATATTCGAAGGTTCTACATCTGGAAGAATCGCGAAGTGAGCATGCGATTGATTGCAGATATGAATGGAGACGACAACGGTCAACTGGATGCCTACGAGTTTTTGATTGGGTCACTAATTACTCTCCAAAAGATTCACAAGGACGACGTAAGAGTGATCATGGAAAAATTCCGAGAATTGGCTGGGGACGATGGGTTCATCTCGGAAAGAGATGTGGAAAAACACAACATTGGTAAGATTGACCAGCAACGTATAAATATAGACGACATTGAGGCCTTCAATGCTCGAATGTACCCGAAGTCCCAGAAAGATGGCGTTTGGCAAGAAGTAGAACTGGTCTCTGATGAATGAAGCGTACATTCGCAATTCGTGACCATCCTTTCCTTCTAACCTTGCAATGACTGAAACTGAGTGTACAGCACTTCTACTGTGGGACCACGGGAAGCGATAGTATCCTTCCGTTTGTCAATCGGGATCTTATTATTAGCTAGTAGAAATAACCATTCTATTTATCTAGTAGCTAACGCGCATCCTTGACGCGTGCAATCACATCAGAAAATTCGTACTGCTTTCAGATTGATGAAAGTCGTTGGTAAAAGAAAGACTATTTTGGAAAAGGTAATAAAATTGTTTTATCTCCCTCTATTTCAGCAACGTAGTTCTCTTCTTGGTCATACTCGGATAGGGAATTCAGAGCATGGTGTTCGCCTCCGACTATGTGCAGAATGGAAGTCTTGCACCTTGCGCACTGGCAATACTAGTCGCTTGTAATTGTAATGTTGCACCATCTCGGAAGCAAGGACGGCGGCTCGATCCCTCGCCAGTCGTTTGTGTTGAAATGAGTATTCCAAGTAAAGGTCAGCTAGACGTTCATCTTTGGTTTCAAACTCATCCCATTGAAACTTCTGTTCAAACAGCACGGTTCGAGTGGCAACTTTTCTTAGGATGGCATCATGCTCCGTTTCCTCTCTCGTCTTTAATCCAACGGACGTAAATCTGTCTGTATCAGGACATGGTTCATTGAAGAGCTCCAGTATAGCAACGTCTCTTCGTACATCCCCCTTGAGAGATGAATATTCATTGCGAGAGTACCAAAGACTTGATCGTTCTTCCTCTGTAAAGTCCGTTCGATCTGGTATTTCTGTGACTAGTGCCTGAGGGAAGAATTTAACACTCTTCTTCTCAATGGGATTATGCCACCTCTCTTCCTCCTCATTAGAAAGTTCGATCGTAAAGGAGCTCATGGTTATGGTTGAATCGGATATGAAATATTCAAAAGTGAGATTTTTGGAAGATATGAGTCGTTTGACGGAATAGGCAGTCCTTTCAAACACTGTGATAGAATAAAATGATTATGGCACAGCACAAGTCACAGAGGCTATATCGAGCAATAGGATAGACGCAATTCTTATATGTAGATTCAATGACTCGTGAATGGTATTTGGACACCGTTGATATTCGTATATAACGCATATGATGTCACTTAACAAATTGAGTGTTGGTTCGTGATTGAAATAGATCGATTTCTTTCCAATTGGCCTTGCATGTCATTGTTCCGGTACGAAAATTCCTGTGATTCCAAGTTCTTAAACTAGAATTAGTGATGTTCCCTACAAACGGATGCTTCAAATGGAATCAAGATTTCGAGATGTCTGCGAATTGTTGAAGATCAAAAGACCTACTAATATATATGTGCTTCGTGATGGGTGTGTCAAATAAATAATTCTGATCGAAACTCAGATGTTCACACGAAATTTTTGTATGTGGACACTGTCGTCACATACGTCCCACATCCAACGCAACAGCAAATGATCGTTTCCTTCCCTCCACCCATCATCCATAATCCAGCAGCCCAGCTGTTTAGGTCACCTTTCCAAGTCTGCCCAGTCAGTCAACAGCTCATCACTCGGAAACCAGGAATTGCGAAGAATTTAGTACCGTTAAAACCAAAAGCTTTGCCCAGATACGAGCTTGTGACACGGGAAATAAGGAAGAACAGAGGGGAGAGGTACGGAGCAAGAAAATGATAGAAAGCTGCAACAAAAAGTGAAAGAGGCAACAGGAATTCTTTGTCGCAAATGCATAACCTACTAGAGCTCTAAGTTTGAAGCAGAGCGATTGAGACGTGAGTCAGAGGTCGAAAGAAGCCAACAGACATTCATTATTGTCGTAAAAACATGGCTTGTGACATGGGAAAGGAAGAACAGGTTGATGGGAGGTATGGAGCAAGAAAATGAGAGAAAGATGCAACAAAAAGGTGAAAGAGGAAAAAGACGCCTTTGTTGCAAATGAAGATCTTACTAGAGCTATAAGTAGAGAGACTGAGACGTCAGTCCGAGGAAAGGTCGAAAGGTGCCAACAGACATTCGTTGTAGTGGTAATAACATGGCTGTACGGATATCAGAATAAAAGAGTAGTAATGGAGGAAGGTAGAAGAATGAACAAGAAAGCTTTCCTCGAAGTGTACGGAACAATTCTGATGCAACAACGGCAACTGGAACAGCAGAAGGCGGATTGAGAGTCACCAGGCACCATTCCAGCCCTGAAAGTTGAATTCTGACAGAGGAGGTAAATTGGTAGAAACAAGGACACCAACCTTGTTTTTTCCTACATACAGTTATCACACCTGTTCATCCAGAATGCAAATAAAAAAGAATAACTTTGGCATTTTGAAGTGGACGCTGCATGTCTTAGCAATAGAAATGCCACGTCTTTTCGTTACTTTCGATAAGGCTCTATATAGCGGGTTTGAAGTATTCAAGCATTTCAGACAGATACTGGTTGCTCCATCGCAACAAAACTATTGACACTTTCTTCCAATGCTGGACCGTCTACGCCATTGTCGAAATCTTGCTGCAACGCACTACCAAAGACTGCCATAATGTTTCCATCGTTCGAATTCAGTGTTGCCTTTGCCACCGTAATGCGAAACAGTTGAGAGATTCCATATTGTTCCATCAATAATTCAGGCTTCTGAACGTCAATTTCGGTTTTCAAGCGAAATGTTAGTTCCTTTCCATCCGCCGAAATCTTTACGTCGTCTAAGACCTTGGCACCTTGATTTGGAAGATCTTTTTCCCTACGCATTACAATCAGGGATGCCACCGCTTTCGGTTCCCCAATGGCAGTAAAGGTTGACAAATCGCCACTAGCCTCAATTCCATTCTCTTCCAGGAGTAGGCGCGTTGGAAATCGTTCGACAGCGACTACTTCAGCCTTGGCCATATTTCCAGCAGTGAAAATGCTAGAACCTCGTCGCCCCTTTCCAGTCTTGGCATCCGGCAAATCTCCCTTTTGGGTGCGACGCAGTGTGAAAAACGTCTTGGGGACTCGCAACGAAAACAGGCCTTGGGGATCTACGAACTCTTTCATTTCCAATACTTCGTCTGCTGCAAAGGCAGGACCTATAGAAGGTCCAAGAAGTATCGCGGCGGAGGAAGATGATGTAACTGCAAGCCACTGCCGACGGGAAACTGCAGACAGGCTCATTGAATCAACTGCAGTTTGTCGGCTATAGTGTTGGTTTTGGCCATTCATTTGAAACGCCAGCGACGCGTCCATCATTGTCGTAGAAACCGCTGCCAGACATAGCAAGGTAATCGCTCTCATGTCTTATTCAAGTGGTACGATCTTCTGTCGGAATGCGGTGCGAGCTATCTTCCCTGTGGCATCATCCACAATAATTGGATGTGATAGAATCAAAACAGGATTGCTTGATGACGTACTCACTCGACGACTAATTCGACTTCAGCAGAGAGTGCTATCATCTATCATACTGTGAGGAGCCACAAGTCCTTGGAGGCAGACTCAAATCTATTACTACAGTGCTCTAATGATCTTTCTTGGTTTTGTTTCTGGCCTTGGAAAGTCAGCCGTCTGGAAACGCCTTGGCGTGGTCTCCAATTTTTTTGGAATGTGTTCAACAAAATAGTGAAGGAGGATGATGACGCACTCCGCCAACGACTAATTCGACTATAGTAACAGCTTCACACATCAAATCACAACGAACATTCTTTTGACACTCAATTGTTGTTGAGCCCGCAAGCAAAAGTTTGTTCATTACTGCTTATATTGCAACTATCTATTTATTTGGCATGATATATTTATGATCGATCCTTGATCATTTGAGCAATGAAGGCACCGACGAAAAACAGGGGCCACCAAAATAGTATAATGGGGACGGCACCACTTGCCGCCAAGAACATGGCTGGGCCTGGGCAGAGACCGCTTACTCCCCAACCAATACCGAAACACATGGCGCCGGTGATAAGCTTGCAATCAATGATCTGGCTCGTTGGAATGGAAAACTCGCTGGATCTTCTTGGACATTCCATCATGTAGCTGTTGCTGATGATGCCATGACCAGATACAAACTGATATGATATCCAGCTGACAATGGAGCCCCCGGCCATGACGGTAATTAGAGTTGGATCCCAGGTACCCTTTTCCAGAAGGAATAAATTGAGGAATCCAAGAATCTTGGATGGTTGGACCATACCACTGACAGCAAGTCCAATCGAAAAGGTGATACCTGCCAAGGCAGCGGGCTTCAGTTTCCCAGCACCATCCAAGATTCGTGTACGCTCCCTGCGGCTTAGGACTTTATTCTTGTGCTCCACCTCACCTTGTTCCGGTACAGTTTCTTCACTTGCCTGCGCTTCCACATCGCTACAGCTGCCACCTTTGAAGGAACTTGTGTCTTCGACATCCCCATCCGTCAATTTATTTTGTGGTGCACATTCGACAGCAGGAGTGTCGGATTCCTCTGTTTCCGGTACAGCAAGAGCAAGCAGATACGATCTGCGTAGATTGTACAGAGCAAGCAAGGAAGCAAGTACCAGAGGCATAGTAACTCCGAAGCCAATCCATCGATTGAAAAGATCCGGTGCCTTATCGGTGCGGAGAAAGGCAGTACCGCTCTTAGTGGCCTTATTGTCTGGAGCTACAAGGTTTGCAGTTGAGATAGCAGACACCATGAAGGTGGCAACTGCGGTAAAGGATCGTTTGCTCATGCGGGCCATGCCGCAGATGCCATGTCCAGTGGTACATCCATTGCCCAGTCTTGTTCCGAATCCAACAAAGAAACCTCCGATAAGGTATCCAGCTGTGCTGACAATAGGTATGCTTGCGTCTTCGGAGAGTCTGTCGTCTTCCGAGAAGTGGGCCGCAAGGACAGTATTGGAAAGAAGCATAAAGATGGCGATTAAGAGTATTTTCCATGCAACACCTGGATCCGTAAGTGCTTGTCTTGGGTATAGTGCGGTGGAAGAAACAAGGCCGCTAGCTCCGAGAATCTCTCCACCAACGAGAAGGAGAATTGCAGCAGAGAAACCTATCACATGGGAACCGAGCTATGTGAGCAAAACAAGTACATTCAAAGAGTGATAGGAACTGTTCCCATGCCCACAATGGCTTACCAATCAGAGCGCCTCCAAGAGTACCGTAGCCAGGAGTAAAGTGAGCAACAATTGTCATTGTGTTGGTGGTTGTGTTGTGACTTATGCTTCACTTGGGAGTATATGAGTTGTATAGTCGATGAAGAGGGAGGAAGAGCCTCAAATAGTTTCGGTATATTATGCGTTCCAGAAAATGCCGAAGAAGTTCAACGATGCTACAAATTGGAGGATTTCAAATGCAATATGGCCTAAATGAGAATGACTTGGCACGTCTATGAATGATCGTCATCACACCTAGGCCCTTTGAGTTTTCCCGAAATTACAGTACGGCAATGATGCGCCACCAAAAGGGGAGAGAGGCTGGGCCGGAATATTTTTTCTTCGAAACACATGGCCATGATTTAGCCTTCATCTATTCATGCCGTTCGTTGAGGGCTTTGGCCATGCATTTTATGTCTGGACAACGATCAATGAATTCTCAACGGGCCTTGAGGCGCAGACAGGCTTTCCGATCCGTTATCGGCCGTTTTCAGGAGTTCTCGTTCGTTTCCGTTTTGTGTTCGTTTTGTCTCGACGGACGAAAGGACAGACTGTGTGCAGATTCTGTACTGAATCATTCCGTACGTGGCTATCTGCAAACTCCCTAGTACAAGTCGATCAAAGAATGCTCAAAGAATGCACTGTTCTTTTGCAAGCTGCTTCCAACTCCCAACAACAGCAACCTGTCTTGGGTCCATGACACGAACTCTCCCTTGCATTCCGCCGAGCGAACTCTTCCAATCTACTTGGTGGTTGTAGTTTTTAGGGCATGCCTTCCCATTGATGATTAAGCTCATAGAAACGTCCAATCGATTTTCTTCATCAAGGATGTCATCGACAGCACCAATGTTTGAGAACGAGGATTCTTCTGAGACCCTTTCATTGTCTGAGGATTCCCCTGGTCAAGTAGCCCCTGTCGCCATTCTGAGACGTCAACAGAGAAGTTGGGTCTACTTTCTCTATTCGAACCTAACGTTACTGAGGATAAATCGATTCCTAATACGTCCCTTGATGGTTTTAATCTTGGGTTGTTGCGCGTTGCAAGTATCTCAGAAGCAGGACCACCCGACCGCTTCTCTCCTTGACATGGATGTTCAGTTCTCAAATGCGTCTCGAGACGAAGATTCTTCTTCAACTGGCCCATTGTCCACTGTCCAGCGCCATTCCTTCCAACCGCCCTACTTCCCCCGTCACCTTCCTCTTCACACAACTCCGGCGCCTGCAGTCGATCCTCAGGCATCAGGATGGGAACCCAAAATGTATCCCAACCCTAACTTGGATCCTCAGCAATGTGGGATCGCCTATTTGTTGGAGGATGAGAAGTATGGTGTCACTGATAATCCATCCCTGCAGCTCTGCGATCCAGATTGGGTGTTGGGTGGAGTCTATTTGGAAGAAATTGCACTCGCGATGACCAACTTTATGAAGAACTATTCGACTCAGCCGGTCGTCAACATTGGTCCAGCACAGAGAAGGCGAGTCGAAGAAGACGAAGACGAAGATACACAAGTATCTTTCGAAGCAACCTCTAGTGATAGCGGTCACGAGAAAGTACACCAATCGAAAGCAAGCAACAGGCACCAATCCAGCAAGCCTTTTGTCGAACTAGCTGTTGCGACAGTTCGGAAGGTAGGATCCTAGTCATCACTTATTTATTGTATGAGTCTCGAGCGGCAGACCATGCTGACATTTCGTCTTTCCCGCCACTTTATCGCAGATGAATGTCCCGTCAGTTTTGGAAGAGGGTATTTACTATTCGTATGAAGACGAGGACGATATGGTTTCGGATGCGGCCCAGATATTTGCGCGATATCTCCACGACCAGTGGTGGAAAAATGGTTCAAATGGAGAAAACGGAATATTAATCTTCTTGTCCATCCAAGACCGTGTTTGCTTCATTTCTACCGGAAGTGCGATATCAACGATCTTGCCCTGGTGGAGGTTAGAGCACATCGTATCCAGTATGAAGCCAGATTTACGTCATCGTGATTATGGTCACGCGTTGTTGACCTCTATCAATGACTTGTCGGATATGCTGGCGGCAGGTCCGCCCACTATGGCGGACAGGTTTCACGACTTTATGGCACGATTTGGTGTGGTGATTGTCTTTGCCATCTTTACCTTTTTCTTTGGAGCCTGGGGTGAGTTCCGGGAGCGACGCAAACGATGGCAATACGCCGAATCCAGGAGCAAACTCTCCCAGGTCGAACACGAAAAGGCCCGTTTGTTGCAGCGACAGTTCAAGACCAAGTCTTGTCCCATTTGCTTGGAAACCTTTGATTACGGGGAAGATTTGTTTCTCGAAAACGGCGAATCCGCCACTTCAGTAGAGGAAGGAAAAGACCTTGACGAACAGCGGCACTTTTGCTCAATTTTTGGTCGCTCCAATGATGCCAACAGTAGTTCGAAAGACCGATCCAGCAGCAACAGCAACTCGTTACGGCGCGTGGACAGTTATGGGATTCCACTCCATGGAGGCGACGAACGCAGCAGTGTCAAGTTGTTGCGATGTGGACACATATTTTGCGAATCTTGTTGGAAGGGATGGGTTCACTCGGGACATGGCAATCCTTGCATTTGCCCCGTGTGCCGCCAAGATGTCGGCAAACCATCCAAGAATCGACGCCGTCGTCGGCAACAACAACAACTGTTACAAGAGCAAAGCGACAATGCAGCCGCGGGCGGAGGAGGAGCAGCACCACCACCACCGGATACCACCTCGTTGGTGAACGATGCTGCTGGCCATGCCACCTTTTATGATTCCATATCAAGGAGTGCATCGAATGCATTGGCTTCCAATGCAAATGATGAAGAAGAAGGAACGGAAGATGATTCCTCTGCTTCCCCCCGTCGGCATCCCCAACGAGATGCAGGTCCTTCTATTATGAATTTTTGGGAGCCAAGAGACCCATGGTTTGGTCCTTCACAGCAGCGAAATGACGACGAGGGTAGTTATGATGCTAGGCCAGGAGAAACGCAATCACTGTTGAACAATGAACCAAGAACGACAGCTCGAAGAAATTGGTTCTTTCACTGATCCGCCCCTGTGGGTATGAAAAACAACTGCATAGGGATATGATAGTTTTTGTATGTATTATTATCAACAATGATCCTATTTACTCTCGCAGCTTTGTCATGTACTGTCGGAAACAGGATCGACAGCTATCGTGCGTTTGCTCTCTGCATGGCGAACCCATTCCAACAAAAAATGAGAGAACTAATAGCCACAGAGGGTTCTCATTTATGTACATACGGTGGTGGTGACACCAGTACATTGTACAACGACAAATGAGGTAGCACGATCTTCGACGAACAAATTACTCTCCCATCGCTTTCGATACGAAGAAATGCTGTTGAAATGGGTTTCTCCGCCGAAACAACATACACACACACTTCAACTGTGAAGGATGGTTGTCAGCATTGCCATTACCAGCAGATAAATTCCAATCTTTCTCTTCTTGGCAATGACTGGAAACAAGGCACCGTTGGTACATGCAGCCTTGATTCTGGCGAATACTGTCTTTGGGGTGGGTTCGATTGTTGGAGACTTGGGACTGGAAGAAGCCCATCCTTTGGCCTTTACGTTTGAACGGCAAGTCGTCGCCGGGGTCGTATTTTTGCTCTTGTCATTCTTGGTTGGAAGTTCGAATCCACAGATAAAGGGTCCCGTGGTTGCTTTGGAAAATTATTATTTATTGATTCCCAAAAGCAATCACTGGCTAAAATTTGCCCAATTGGGGTTTTTCATGTTTGCCAACCAGGCGGGATATATTTGTGGTTTGTTCTTGGCAGGGCCCGTGGCGGGGTCGATATGGCAGCCCAGTGCTCCCATCTTTGCGGCGGCCCTTTCAATGCTGATGGGTCTAGAAAAAACGAATACACTTCGCGTGACGGGCGTTCTATTGGCATTCTTGGGTTGCACAATCATGATTCTGATGTCGGACCGCGACGGTGAAACGCATTACTACGAAGATTCTGACGATGATGCTGCGGAGGGGCCTTGGATATCATTATTTCTAATGGGAAATGGACTCTTTTTCCTTAATTGTCTCAGCACGGCCTGGTACATTTTGTATGCGAAGGATTTGCTGTCATTGTACCCTTCCTTGACCGTCGCGGCATGGTCGTACCTGTTTGCGGCACCGTGCATGTTTCTGGCAGCGATTTTATCATCGGCTCTACCAGCAGCCGAGGCGGTGCTATGTCCATCGTGTTCCGAATCGGATGGCTCCATCTTTCGTATGCCGACGTCCGCCTTTCCAGTCCTTCTCTACTACGTTCTGGCCATGTCCGTTGGATCGTGGGGCTGTATCCTGTGGGCCAACCAATATGCTTCTGGAACACTAGTGATTGGCTACTCGGTGTTGCAGCCCGTTGTTTCGCTGAGTTTTGCGGCATTGTTGGTAGTCTGTGGATGGGTCGCCAGTTGCAAGACATCGCACCACCACCACCGACCCTGCCTTTACGAACCTGGAATAGAAACATTTGCGGGCATGTTGGGTGTCTTTCTCGGCCTATTTTTGGTGATCCGAACCGAGCCGACGCGACCTGGATTTCCACCACCACCAACCATAGTCCAAGAAGCTATTGTGGTCAAACAAACTGTTACACCAAAACCCAGCAGACACTCTTATGGATCCATACCTAGAATACCCACCATTCTAGAGGAACCTGCAGAAATAACCCCCTGAATTTCTTGCTTAAATTTCTACCACGCCTGCTAGCTTTGGCTGGCCGAAACATGATTCAAACTATCGTCAGCTAGACTATTCCTTTGAATTCATCATACCAAGGCACTCTACAATATCATATAATCTAATATCCCCCATCAAAATCGAAACAGGATCTTTCACAACCCTCATTCATCGAGTGGTTCCAACCAATCGAATCCTTGAAAATTGGCGACACTCCAGCCACCAGCATCATGGGGCACCCAAATCCCACGTGTTTGTCCAATGGATGTAACAACTTGACCCTCTTTCAATTGGGCTACGACATTTTCTGTGTCAAAGGCATCGGTGGGTTCCAAATGGACATTTAAAAAGCCACCACCACTCTGTTGTCGTACTTCTGGGGGGATCCGAACTTTGTATCGTTTCCCTACACCGTCGTGCAGCGCCATGCGACGCTCCTGAAGCGATTTGTGTAGTTCCGAATCGGCCATGAAACCAGCCATGGGCATGCCAAACAAAATTTCCTCTTGAACATCCGGATTGTTATTACTGTTGTAAGGATCCTCCAACGAAAAGGATATGACGGATGTCGATCGGCAGTGACTGGTCAGTTGGGGCGGTGTGAGAAATCCATTGGAACGGTCCCACAAGAGAAGGAAACATACAAGCGTTGATGAAAAGGCAACTATTCTTGGTTGCCACATGTTGCGATTCTAGGAGAGGGATTGGGGGATGTCCGTCTTTTCTATGACCCTGTCGAAGCTAGTAGCTCAGAAAAAGAGAAGTGATTTGGTTTGAAGCAACAGAACAAGAAAATATGGCGGGAATTCTTTGATAAGAAGAAGGTCCAACTGTTTCTGGAACACCCGCCATTTAACGACAATCCGTACCGCACGGGGTCGACTGCAGAAGTTCTGACGTCTTTCAATGGGCGATCCGTGCCTTAAATATATGTCAGTTTTTAAACAAT